>CAUDMG010003188.1:0-118974 GCA_958450375.1 Homarus gammarus | reverse complement strand
CAGCATAATTAGAAACAATAGATTTAAACTAGAATGACTGTTGCTGTCTTTACTGTGAAATTGGTTTGAGTAGTTGTCATCATTGTGAGTTTTGATCCATTTACAGACCAGACCATTCTTTACATAAGTGAGCAGGCCACTTCCTGCGCCACTATTGTATGCTGTAAACACCAGCTATCCTGGGTACAACTTTCTTCTGTGTGATGTTGAGGAGGTACCGAATTACCTATCAGTACCTGCACACAGTGGACGACCGACCAATCCGTTAGTCAACTGATGCGAGATGAAATGAAGTGAATAAAACAAGGAGAACCAGAATAACTCGGGAAGAGGAAGAGCTACAGTGCTCATTATTGTCATTCATGTTTATCATAACATCATCGACAGAAAATTTACTGTATTTTCAAGGTCAAAAGATCTAAGGCGAGAAATTTAAAAAGAAGAACCGCCTAGCACGAGTTGGCACCTCACTCGAGTAGCTGTCCCGAAGTTGTTTGTATTGTCATATTGTGTTTTATAGTATCTGTTTGAACGTTTTTCTCATGTGTATGTGTGTGTGTGTGTGTGTGGTTTATTGGGTTTCTGTGGGTGCTTGAATTTACTTGTGCACAGGTGCGTGTCCGACTGTACACGTGCGCTCCACTGCCGACGTGTTACGCTGTGTAAACGTGCTTACACAAGGATGTAGGGGGGTTCCCCCCCCCCCCCAAAAAAAAACCCCGTGTAAACAAATAATACAATAATATATACTCCCGCAGGACTGGTATCCCTCTGGGAGCAACATTCGTTAATGTTTCCTCTAAAACAATGTACAGTATTTAATATTCTTTAGCTGCCACAATACATATACTTCCGCGTGCTTAATACATTGTTCTTGACCTTCCTGACATTTGCCGACATAACACCCGATAATGGTCGTACGTGTGGCAGCGGAGTTCTGGCGCCGTATTTCCTGTTCAGGTTGGCGTCAGCAACACTGCTTGCGTCAGTCTCCACACATGATATATAAAGCTGACCACTATTAAACCTTTTAGAACGATACCAAAAAGGCTTAGACTGAATTCATGTAATATCTGACATTAAGATGATAATTTATAGCTCACAAGAGATGAATATTATGGACCTCTGAATATATAGAAGTTGTTGGCCCACACTATCATGTAGGCCAGCCAACTGTCAGATTTAGCGTATCGATATTTATTTAAATCAAATATGTGGAAAACGAGAGAAAGTTAATTATTGTACAAGTCATATTCAACAGGAAGTAACGTAAAGGTTGTCGCTTGTGAGAGATATATAATGAAAATTTAATATATTATTATTAGAGGAAGAACGTAAAATAACACAGAAAACGTGGAACCTGTTTTGTAAGGGTAACTCACTTAAACTAAATATTAGCACCTCGCCCGGCGCGCAAGCGCACACACACACTCTCTAAAAACCAATTATCATTCCATTGCTTTTAACGACACATCAATATTAATGGGCAGATCTGAACCTCCAAACAGACGATGAAATAAATGAACAAATATATTGACGTGAAAATAAATTGACACAAATAAATATATAAATAAATGCATGAATATAATGGTACTTTGATGAATAAATAAAATTAAGAAATAAATAGCAAGGGAATTTATAGATAATTAAGCAAACGAGTGACATAAGAAATATTATATTGATGATATATAAATAAGATATGGAGGCGAGGAGGCGTGGGGTCATCAAGTATATATCTATCTAATGAAAGTAGAAGCACAAGACACATCTGGATAAAATAAGGAATTCAGGGATCTCACATATATCTTCAATGGCCTAGTTTATACTATAGAAGGGCAAGGGTCGATTTAATATTAGTTTGTACACACCTCAAAATCCATTACTTTGTTAAATTTACATATCTAGAGGTTACAGCCTCAAGTTAAAGTAGGAATTAGCATAAAAACTGTCAGAACTTACTTCTTCGGAATAACCTGCCAGAGAACGTTGTGACCAACACTGGCACACGTTCTTGAACCTTCAAGAGCCGTACATGCTCAGTACTTACCAACAGCAAGTAAAAGGGTACTGGCCGACCGCCCGACCCGCTATTAAACTAAACAGGGGCGAAGTAAAGAGAAGAGGAACAAGCCGTGGTTTAACCCAGACGGTGAGTGAAGAACAGAGGCAGCGGAGAAGAATGAAAGATGATGACCCAGGACTGAAGCAGGATCTGGCCTGAGGCAACAGAGAAACACAACCTTGAGAAAACTAGATAGGAAGTTGAGGCAGGATCAGAAAGCTTCCTGGGAGGGAGAGTTAGTAAGAGGAGCCAGCAGGGTGAGGAGGGAGTAAAGGTTTGTTTGTTAGTATGAGTGAAGTTTATACACAATACGAGACAGAAGAAATCAGGAGGTAAAGATGAGATATATGAATAACGAAAAAGGAAACTTTATAATAGATGAAAACATGAATAATGTGTTCTTGAGGGGGCAGGGAAAAGGAGTGAGGGGGCAGGGAAAAAGAGTGAGAGGGCAGGGAGAAGAGTGAGAGGACAGGGAGGAGAGTGAGGGGGAAGGGAGGAGAGTGAGGGGACAGGGAGGAGAGTGAGGGGCATAGGGAGGAGAGTGAGGGGACAGGGAAGAGAGTGAGGGGGCAGGGAGGAAAGTGAGTGAGGAGGCAACGAAGGTGAGTGAGGACACAGGGAAAAAAACGAGGGGACAGGGAGGAGAGTGAGGGGGCAGGGAGGCGAGTGAATGGACAGGGAGGAGAGTGAGGGGGCAGGGAGGCGAGTGAATGGACAGGGAGGAGAGTGAGGGAGGCGACAGGGAGTGTGTGATTAATGTCCCAAATACTAGAAAACGATGAATGTATGGACGCTGTGATTTGAAGATGTGAGGAAGAACAGCAAGAAACTAACACTCAGAAAATGTAGATGACAGCGACAACAAGCCTAAGTATTGGAGCTGGTATAGTTACAAAACAAAGCGTCAGGATGGTGACACAAGAGGCGACTGGAGGAATGACGCACGACACTGGTATTTAATAAAGTCTGGGAAAATAACAGCACCGAAGGAATGAAGGACAACACTTAATTATTAAAGTACACAAGAATGAAGGCAATAGGAAGGATGCAAGGAATTATAGAGGAATCCTTTTGTCAGCACCAGGAGGGGTTGTTCAGCGAAGATAACACGGAACACGATTGAGTTTATTATAGAGGAAACTGAAGGAGGAGCCGCCAGGACGATCATGAATGGAACAGCTTCTTACAGTGAAACGGGAGGGGGGGGGGGGGGCAGGGAGAGGAATGAGTAGACAGGAAGGAGAGTGAGGGGACAGGGAGGAGAATGAGGAGACAAGGAGGAGAATAGGAGAGAGGGAAGAGAGTGAGGGGACAGGGAAGAGAGTGAGGAGACAGGAGGAAAGTGAGGAGACAGGGATGGGAATGAGAGGCACAGGGAGGAGAGTGAGGGGCCAGGGACGACAGTGAGGAAACAAGGAGGAGAATGAGGGGGCAGGGAAGAGAGTGAGGAGACGGGGAAGAGAGTTAGGAGACAGAGAGAGTGAATGGGCAGGGAGGAGTGAGGGGGAGAGGGAGGAGAGTGAGTGGACAGGGAGAGAGGAAGAGGGACAGGGAGGAGAGTGAGGAACAGGGAGGAGATTGAGGAGACAGGGAGTAGAGTGACGAGATAGGAAGGAGTAAAGAGACAGGGAGGAGAGTTAGGGGACAGGGAAGAGAGTGAGGAGACAGGGAGGAGAGTGAGGAGACTGATAGGATAGTGAGGAGACAGGGAGAAGAGTGAGGAGACAAGGAGGAGAGTGAGGAGACGGGAAGAGAGTGAGGAGACAGGGAGAAGACATGGAAGACAGTGAGGAGACAAGGAGGAGTGTGAGGAGACAGGGAGAGAGAGTGAGGGGACAGGGAAGAGAGTGAGGAGGCAGGGAAGAGGGTGAGGAGACAGGGAGAAGAGTAAGGAGACAGGGAAGAGAGTTAGGAGACAGGGAAGAAGTGAGGAGACAGAGAGAGTAAATGGACAGGAAGGAGTGAGGGGGAGCGGGAGGAGAGTGAGTGGACAGGGAAGAGAGTGAGGAGACAGGGAGAAGAGTGAGGAGACAAGGAAGAGAGTTAGGAGACAGGGAAGAAGTGAGGAGACAGAGAGAGAAAATGGACAGGAAGGAGTGAGGGGGAGAGGGAGGAGAGTGACTGGGCAGGGAGGAGAGTGAGGAGACAGGGAGGAGAGTAACGAGGTAGGGAGGAGAGTGAGGAGACAGGGAGGAGAGTGAGGAGACAGGGAGGAGAGTAACGAGGTAGGGAGGAGAGTGAGGAGACAGGGAGGAGAGTGAGGAGACAGGAAGGAGAGTGAGGAGATAGGGAGGAGTAAGGAGACAAGGAGGAGAGTGAGGAGACAGAGAGAAGAGTGAGGAGACAAGGAGGAGAGTGAGGAGACAAGGAGGAGAGTGAGGAGACAAGGAGGAGAATGGGGAGACAAGGAGGAGAGTGAGGAGACAAGGAGGAGAGTGAGGAGACAAGGAGGAGAGTGAGGAGACAAGGAGGAGAGTGAGGAGACAAGGAGGAGAGTGGGGAGACAAGGAGGAGAGTGAGGAGACAAGGAGGAGAGTGTGGAGACAAGGAGGAGAGTGAGGAGACAAGGAGGAGAGTGAGGAGACAAGGAGGAGAGTGGGGAGACAAGGAGGAGAGTGTGGAGACAAGGAGGAGAGTGAGGAGACAAGGAGGAGAGTGAGGAGACAGAGAGGAGAGTGAGGAGACAAGGAGGAGAGTGTGGAGACAAGGAGGAGAGTGAGGAGACAGAGAGAAGAGTGAGGAGACAAGGAGGAGAGTGAGGAGACAAGGAGGAGAGTGAGGAGACAAGGAGGAGAGTGAGGAGACAAGGAGGAGAGTGAGGAGACAAGGAGGAGAATGGGGAGACAGAGAGAAGAGTGAGGAGACAAGGAGGAGAGTGAGGAGACAAGGAGGAGAGTGAGGAGACAAGGAGGAGAGTGAGGAGACAAGGAGGAGAGTGAGGAGACAAGGAGGAGAGTGAGGAGACAGAGAGAAGAGTGAGGAGACAAGGAGGAGAGTGAGGAGACAAGGAGGAGAGTGAGGAGACAAGGAGGAGAGTGAGGAGACAAGGAGGAGAGTGGGGAGACAAGGAGGAGAGTGAGGAGACAAGGAGGAGAGTGAGGAGACAGGGAAGAGAGTGAGGAGACAAGGAGGAGAGTGTGGAGACAAGGAGGAGAGTGAGGAGACAAGGAGGAGAGTGAGGAGACAAGGAGGAGAGTGTGGAGACAAGGAGGAGAGTGAGGAGACAGAGGAGAGTGAGGAGACAGAGGGTAGAGTGAGGAGACAAGGAGGAGAGTGAGGAGACAAGGAGGAGAGTGAGGAGACAAGGAGGAGAGTGAGGAGACAAGGAGGAGAGTGAGGAGACAAGGAGGAGAGTGAGGAGACAAGGAGGAGAGTGAGGAGACAAGGAGGAGAGTGAGGAGACAAGGAGGAGAGTGTGGAGACAAGGAGGAGAGTGAGGAGACAGAGAGAGAGTGAGGAGACAAGGAGTAGAGTGAGGAGACAAGGAGGAGAGTGAGGAGACAGAGAGGAGAGTGAGGAGACAAGGAGGAGAGTGAGGAGACAAGGAGGAGAGTGAGGAGACAGGGAGAAGAGTGAGGAGACAAGGAGGAGAGTGAGGAGACAAGGAGGAGAGTGAGGAGACAAGGAGGAGAGTGTGGAGACAAGGAGGAGAGTGTGGAGACAAGGAGGAGAGTGAGGAGACAGGAGGAGAGTGAGGAGACAAGGAGGAGAGTGAGGAGACAAGGAGGAGAGTGAGGAGACAAGAGAGAGTGAGGAGACAAGGAGTAGAGTGAGGAGACAAGGAGGAGAGTGAGGAGACAGGGAGAAGAGTGAGGAGACAAGGAGGAGAGTGAGGAGACAAGGAGGAGAGTGAGGAGACAAGGAGGAGAGTGAGGAGACAAGGAGGAGAGTGAGGAGACAAGGAGGAGAGTGAGGAGACAAGGAGGAGAGTGTGGAGACAAGGAGGAGAGTGAGGAGACAAGGAGGAGAGTGAGGAGACAAGGAGGAGAGTGAGGAGACAAGGAGGAGAGTGTGGAGACAAGGAGGAGAGTGAGGAGACAAGGAGGAGAGTGAGGAGACAAGGAGGAGAGTGAGGAGACAAGGAGGAGAGTGAGGAGACAAGGAGGAGAGTGAGGAGACAAGGAGGAGAGTGAGGAGACAAGGAGGAGAGTGAGGAGACAGAGAGTAGAGTGAGGAGACAAGGAGGAGAGTGAGGAGACAGGAGGAGAGTGTGGAGACAAGGAGGAGAGTGAGGAGACAAGGAGGAGAGTGAGGAGACAAGGAGGAGAGTGTGGAGACAAGGAGGAGAGTGTGGAGACAAGGAGGAGAGTGTGGAGACAAGGAGGAGAGTGAGGAGACAAGGAGGAGAGTGAGGAGACAAGGAGGAGAGTGAGGAGACAAGGAGGAGAGTGAGGAGACAAGGAGGAGAGTGTGGAGACAAGGAGGAGAGTGAGGAGACAAGGAGGAGAGTGTGGAGACAAGGAGGAGAGTGTGGAGACAAGGAGGAGAGTGAGGAGACAAGGAGGAGAGTGAGGAGACAAGGAGGAGAGTGAGGAGACAAGGAGGAGAGTGAGGAGACAAGGAGGAGAGTGAGGAGACAAGGAGGAGAGTGAGGAGACAAGGAGGAGAGTGAGGAGACAAGGAGGAGAGTGAGGAGACAAGGAGGAGAGTGAGGAGACAAGGAGGAGAGTGAGGAGACAAGGAGGAGAGTGTGGAGACAAGGAGGAGAGTGAGGAGACAAGGAGGAGAGTGAGGAGACAAGGAGGAGAGTGAGGAGACAGAGAGAAGAGTGAGGAGACAAGGAGGAGAGTGAGGAGACAAGGAGGAGAGTGAGGAGACAGAGAGTAGAGTGAGGAGACAAGGAGGAGAGTGAGGAGACAAGGAGGAGAGTGAGGAGACAAGGAGGAGAGTGTGGAGACAAGGAGGAGAGTGTGGAGACAAGGAGGAGAGTGAGGAGACAAGGAGGAGAGTGAGGAGACAAGGAGGAGAGTGAGGAGACAAGGAGGAGAGTGTGGAGACAAGGAGGAGAGTGTGGAGACAAGGAGGAGAGTGAGGAGACAAGGAGGAGAGTGAGGAGACAAGGAGGAGAGTGAGGAGACAAGGAGGAGAGTGAGGAGACAAGGAGGAGAGTGAGGAGACAAGGAGGAGAGTGAGGAGACAAGGAGGAGAGTGAGGAGACAAGGAGGAGAGTGAGGAGACAAGGAGGAGAGTGAGGAGACAAGGAGGAGAGTGAGGAGACAAGGAGGAGAGTGAGGAGACAAGGAGGAGAGTGAGGAGACAAGGAGGAGAGTGAGGAGACAAGGAGGAGAGTGAGGAGACAAGGAGGAGAGTGAGGAGACAAGGAGGAGAGTGAGGAGACAAGGAGGAGAGTGAGGAGACAAGGAGGAGAGTGAGGAGACAAGGAGGAGAGTGAGGAGACAAGGAGGAGAGTGTGGAGACAAGGAGGAGAGTGTGGAGACAAGGAGGAGAGTGTGGAGACAAGGAGGAGAGTGAGGAGACAAGGAGGAGAGTGAGGAGACAAGGAGGAGAGTGTGGAGACAAGGAGGAGAGTGAGGAGACAAGGAGGAGAGTGAGGAGACAAGGAGGAGAGTGAGGAGACAAGGAGGAGAGTGAGGAGACAAGGAGGAGAGTGTGGAGACAAGGAGGAGAGTGAGGAGACAAGGAGGAGAGTGAGGAGACAAGGAGGAGAGTGAGGAGACAAGGAGGAGAGTGAGGAGACAAGGAGGAGAGTGTGGAGACAAGGAGGAGAGTGAGGAGACAAGGAGGAGAGTGAGGAGACAAGGAGGAGAGTGAGGAGACAAGGAGGAGAGTGAGGAGACAAGGAGGAGAGTGAGGAGACAAGGAGGAGAGTGAGGAGACAAGGAGGAGAGTGAGGAGACAAGGAGGAGAGTGAGGAGACAAGGAGGAGAGTGAGGAGACAAGGAGGAGAGTGAGGAGACAAGGAGGAGAGTGAGGAGACAAGGAGGAGAGTGAGGAGACAAGGAGGAGAGTGAGGAGACAAGGAGGAGAGTGAGGAGACAAGGAGGAGAGTGAGGAGACAAGGAGGAGAGTGAGGAGACAAGGAGAGTGGAGACAGGAGGAGTGGGAGACAAGGAGGAGAGTGAGGAGACAAGGAGGAGAGTGAGGAGACAAGGAGGAGAGTGAGGAGACAAGGAGGAGAGTGAGGAGACAAGGAGGAGAGTGTGGAGACAAGGAGGAGAGTGTGGAGACAAGGAGGAGAGTGAGGAGACAAGGAGGAGAGTGAGGAGACAGAGTAGAGTGAGGAGACAAGGAGGAGAGTGGTGAGACAAGGAGGAGAGTGAGGAGACAAGGAGGAGAGTGTGGAGACAAGGAGGAGAGTGAGGAGACAAGGAGGAGAGTGAGGAGACAAGGAGGAGAGTGAGGAGACAAGGAGGAGAGTGAGGAGACAAGGAGGAGAGTGAGGAGACAAGGAGGAGAGTGAGGAGACAAGGAGGAGAGTGAGGAGACAAGGAGGAGAGTGAGGAGACAAGGAGGAGAGTGAGGAGACAAGGAGGAGAGTGAGGAGACAAGGAGGAGAGTGAGGAGACAAGGAGGAGAGTGAGGAGACAAGGAGGAGAGTGAGGAGACAAGGAGGAGAGTGAGGAGACAAGGAGGAGAGTGAGGAGACAAGGAGGAGAGTGAGGAGACAAGGAGGAGAGTGAGGAGACAAGGAGGAGAGTGAGGAGACAAGGAGGAGAGTGAGGAGACAAGGAGGAGAGTGAGGAGACAAGGAGGAGAGTGTGGAGACAAGGAGGAGAGTGAGGAGACAAGGAGGAGAGTGAGGAGACAAGGAGGAGAGTGAGGAGACAAGGAGGAGAGTGAGGAGACAAGGAGGAGAGTGAGGAGACAGAGGAGAGTGGGAGACAGGAGGAGAGTGGGAGACAAGGAGGATAGTGAGGAGACAAGGAGGAGAGTGAGGAGACAGGAGGAGAGTGAGGAGACAAGGAGGAGAGTGAGGAGACAAGGAGGAGAGTGAGGAGACAAGGAGGAGAGTGAGGAGACAAGGAGGAGAGTGAGGAGACAAGGAGGAGAGTGAGGAGACAAGGAGGAGAGTGAGGAGACAAGGAGGAGAGTGAGGAGACAAGGAGGAGAGTGAGGAGACAAGGAGGAGAGTGAGGAGACAAGGAGGAGAGTGAGGAGACAAGGAGGAGAGTGAGGAGACAAGGAGGAGAGTGAGGAGACAGGAGGAGAGTGAGGAGACAAGGAGGAGAGTGAGGAGACAAGGAGGAGAGTGAGGAGACAAGGAGGAGAGTGTGGAGACAAGGAGGAGAGTGAGGAGACAAGGAGGAGAGTGAGGAGACAAGGAGAGAGTGAGGAGACAAGGAGGAGAGTGAGGAGACAAGGAGGAGAGTGAGGAGACAAGGAGGAGAGTGAGGAGACAAGGAGGAGAGTGTGGAGACAAGGAGGAGAGTGAGGAGACAAGGAGGAGAGTGAGGAGACAAGGAGGAGAGTGTGGAGACAAGGAGGAGAGTGAGGAGACAAGGAGGAGAGTGAGGAGACAAGGAGGAGAGTGAGGAGACAAGGAGGAGAGTGAGGAGACAGAGAGTGGAGTGAGGAGACAAGGAGGAGAGTGAGGAGACAAGGAGGAGAGTGAGGAGACAAGGAGGAGAGTGTGGAGACAAGGAGGAGAGTGAGGAGACAAGGAGGAGAGTGAGGAGACAAGGAGGAGAGTGAGGAGACAAGGAGGAGAGTGAGGAGACAAGGAGGAGAGTGAGGAGACAAGGAGGAGAGTGAGGAGACAAGGAGGAGAGTGAGGAGACAAGGAGGAGAGTGAGGAGACAAGGAGGAGAGTGAGGAGACAAGGAGAAGAGTGAGGAGACAAGGAGGAGAGTGAGGAGACAAGGAGGAGAGTGAGGAGACAAGGAGGAGAGTGAGGAGACAAGGAGGAGAGTGAGGAGACAGGAGGAGAGTGAGGAGACAAGGAGGAGAGTGAGGAGACAAGGAGGAGAGTGAGGAGATAGGTTGGAGAGTGAGGAGACAAGGAGGAGAGTGAGGAGACAAGGAGGAGAGTGAGGAGACAAGGAGGAGAGTGAGGAGACAAGGAGGAGAGTGAGGAGACAAGGAGGAGAGTGAGGAGACAAAGAGGAGAGTGAGGAGACGGAGAGGCGAGTGAGGAGACAAGGAAGAGAGTGAGGAGACAAGGAGGAGAGTGAGGAGACAGGAGGAGAGTGAGGAGACAAGGAGGAGAGTGAGGAGACAAGGAGGAGAGTGAGGAGACAAGGAGGAGAGTGAGGAGACAAGGAGGAGAGTGAGGAGACAAGGAGGAGAGTGAGGAGACAGAGGAGAGTGAGGAGACAGGAGGAGAGTGGGAGACAAGGAGGAGAGTGAGGAGACAAGGAGGAGAGTGAGGAGACAAGGAGGAGAGTGTGGAGACAAGGAGGAGAGTGAGGAGACAAGGAGGAGAGTGAGGAGACAAGGAGGAGAGTGAGGAGACAAGGAGGAGAGTGAGGAGACAAGGAGGAGAGTGAGGAGACAAGGAGGAGAGTGAGGAGACAAGGAGGAGAGTGTGGAGACAAGGAGGAGAGTGAGGAGACAAGGAGGAGAGTGGGAGACAAGGAGGAGAGTGAGGAGACAAGGAGGAGAGTGAGGAGACAAGGAGGAGAGTGAGGAGACAAGGAGGAGAGTGAGGAGACAAGGAGGAGAGTGAGGAGACAAGGAGGAGAGTGAGGAGACAAGGAGGAGAGTGAGGAGACAAGGAGGAGAGTGAGGAGACAAGGAGGAGAGTGTGGAGACAAGGAGGAGAGTGAGGAGACAAGGAGGAGAGTGAGGAGACAAGGAGGAGAGTGAGGAGACAAGGAGGAGAGTGAGGAGACAAGGAGGAGAGTGAGGAGACAAGGAGGAGAGTGAGGAGACAAGGAGGAGAGTGAGGAGACAAGGAGGAGAGTGAGGAGACAAGGAGGAGAGTGAGGAGACAAGGAGGAGAGTGAGGAGACAAGGCGGAGAGTGAGGAGACAGGAGGAGAGTGAGGAGACAAGGAGGAGAGTGAGGAGACAAGGAGGAGAGTGAGGAGACAAGGAGGAGAGTGAGGAGACAAGGAGGAGAGTGAGGAGACAAGGAGGAGAGTGAGGAGACAAGGAGGAGAGTGAGGAGACAAGGAGGAGAGTGAGGAGACAAGGAGGAGAGTGAGGAGACAGGAGGAGAGTGAGGAGACAAGGAGGAGAGTGAGGAGACAAGGAGGAGAGTGAGGAGACAAGGAGGAGAGTGAGGAGACAAGGAGGAGAGTGAGGAGACAAGGAGGAGAGTGAGGAGACAAGGAGGAGAGTGAGGAGACAAGGAGGAGAGTGAGGAGACAAGGAGGAGAGTGAGGAGACAAGGAGGAGAGTGAGGAGACAAGGAGGAGAGTGAGGAGACAAGGAGGAGAGTGAGGAGACAAGGAGGAGAGTGAGGAGACAAGGAGGAGAGTGAGGAGACAAGGAGGAGAGTGAGGAGACAAGGAGGAGAGTGAGGAGACAAGGAGGAGAGTGAGGAGACAAGGAGGAGAGTGAGGAGACAGGAGGAGAGTGAGGAGACAAGGAGGAGAGTGAGGAGACAAGGAGGAGAGTGAGGAGACAAGGAGGAGAGTGAGGAGACAAGGAGGAGAGTGTGGAGACAAGGAGGAGAGTGAGGAGACAAGGAGGAGAGTGAGGAGATAGGTTGGAGAGTGAAGAGACAAGGAGGAGAGTGAGGAGACAAGGAGGAGAGTGAGGAGACAAGGAGGAGAGTGAGGAGACAAGGAGGAGAGTGAGGAGACAAGGAGGAGAGTGAGGAGACAAGGAGGAGAGTGAGGAGACAGGAGGAGAGTGAGGAGACAGGAGAGTGAGGAGACAAGGAGGAGAGTGAGGAGACAAGGAGGAGAGTGGGAGACAAGGAGGAGAGTGAGGAGACAAGGAGGAGAGTGAGGAGACAAGGAGGAGAGTGAGGAGACATGGAGGAGAGTGAGGAGACAAGGAGGAGAGTGAGGAGACAAGGAGGAGAGTGAGGAGACAAGGAGGAGAGTGAGGAGACAAGGAGGAGAGTGAGGAGACAAGGAGGAGAGTGAGGAGACGGAGAGAAGAGTGGGGAGACAGGGAAGAGAGTGAGGAGACAAGGAGGAGAGTGAGGAGACAGGAGGAGAGTGAGGAGACAAGGAGGAGAGTGAGGAGACAAGGAGGAGAGTGAGGAGACAAGGAGGAGAGTGAGGAGACAAGGAGGAGAGTGAGGAGACAAGGAGGAGAGTGAGGAGACAAGGAGGAGAGTGAGGAGACAAGGAGGAGAGTGAGGAGACAAGGAGGAGAGTGAGGAGACAAGGAGGAGAGTGAGGAGACAAGGAGGAGAGTGAGGAGACAAGGAGGAGAGTGAGGAGACAAGGAGGAGAGTGAGGAGACAAGGAGGAGAGTGAGGAGACAAGGAGGAGAGTGAGGAGACAAGGAGGAGAGTGAGGAGACAAGGAGGAGAGTGAGGAGATAGGAGGAGAGTGAGGAGACAAGGAGGAGAGTGAGGAGACAAGGAGGAGAGTGAGGAGACAAGGAGGAGAGTGAGGAGACAAGGAGGAGAGTGAGGAGACAAGGAGGAGAGTGAGGAGACAAGGAGGAGAGTGAGGAGACAAGGAGGAGAGTGAGGAGACAAGGAGGAGAGTGAGGAGACAGGAGGAGAGTGAGGAGACAAGGAGGAGAGTGAGGAGACAAGGAGGAGAGTGAGGAGACAAGGAGGAGAGTGAGGAGACAAGGAGGAGAGTGTGGAGACAAGGAGGAGAGTGTGGAGACAAGGAGGAGAGTGAGGAGACAAGGAGGAGAGTGAGGAGACAAGGAGGAGAGTGAGGAGACAAGGAGGAGAGTGAGGAGACAAGGAGGAGAGTGAGGAGACAAGGAGGAGAGTGTGGAGACAAGGAGGAGAGTGAGGAGACAAGGAGGAGAGTGAGGAGACAAGGAGGAGAGTGAGGAGACAAGGAGGAGAGTGAGGAGACAAGGAGGAGAGTGAGGAGACAAGGAGGAGAGTGAGGAGACAAGGAGGAGAGTGAGGAGACAAGGAGGAGAGTGAGGAGACAAGGAGGAGAGTGAGGAGACAAGGAGGAGAGTGAGGAGACAAGGAGGAGAGTGAGGAGACAAGGAGGAGAGTGAGGAGACAAGGAGGAGAGTGAGGAGACAAGGAGGAGAGTGGGAGACAAGGAGGAGAGTGAGGAGACAAGGAGGAGAGTGAGGAGACAAGGAGGAGAGTGAGGAGACAAGGAGGAGAGTGAGGAGACAAGGAGGAGAGTGAGGAGACAAGGAGGAGAGTGAGGAGACAAGGAGGAGAGTGAGGAGACAAGGAGGAGAGTGAGGAGACAAGGAGGAGAGTGTGGAGACAAGGAGGAGAGTGAGGAGACAAGGAGGAGAGTGAGGAGACAAGGAGGAGAGTGAGGAGACAAGGAGGAGAGTGAGGAGACAAGGAGGAGAGTGAGGAGACAAGGAGGAGAGTGAGGAGACAAGGAGGAGAGTGAGGAGACAAGGAGGAGAGTGAGGAGACAAGGAGGAGAGTGAGGAGACAAGGAGGAGAGTGAGGAGACAAGGAGGAGAGTGAGGAGACAAGGAGGAGAGTGAGGAGACAAGGAGGAGAGTGAGGAGACAAGGAGGAGAGTGAGGAGACAAGGAGGAGAGTGTGGAGACAAGGAGGAGAGTGAGGAGACAAGGAGGAGAGTGAGGAGACAAGGAGGAGAGTGAGGAGACAAGGAGGAGAGTGAGGAGACAAGGAGGAGAGTGAGGAGACAAGGAGGAGAGTGAGGAGACAAGGAGGAGAGTGTGGAGACAAGGAGGAGAGTGGGGAGACAAGGAGGAGAGTGAGGAGACAAGGAGGAGAGTGAGGAGACAAGGAGGAGAGTGAGGAGACAAGGAGGAGAGTGAGGAGACAAGGAGGAGAGTGAGGAGACAAGGAGGAGAGTGAGGAGACAAGGAGGAGAGTGTGGAGACAAGGAGGAGAGTGAGGAGACAAGGAGGAGAGTGAGGAGACAAGGAGGAGAGTGAGGAGACAAGGAGGAGAGTGAGGAGACAAGGAGGAGAGTGAGGAGACAAGGAGGAGAGTGAGGAGACAAGGAGGAGAGTGAGGAGACAAGGAGGAGAGTGAGGAGACAAGGAGGAGAGTGAGGAGACAAGGAGGAGAGTGAGGAGACAAGGAGGAGAGTGAGGAGACAAGGAGGAGAGTGAGGAGACAAGGAGGAGAGTGAGGAGACAAGGAGGAGAGTGAGGAGACAAGGAGGAGAGTGAGGAGACAAGGAGGAGAGTGAGGAGACAAGGAGGAGAGTGAGGAGACAAGGAGGAGAGTGAGGAGACAAGGAGGAGAGTGAGGAGACAAGGAGGAGAGTGAGGAGACAAGGAGGAGAGTGAGGAGACAAGGAGGAGAGTGAGGAGACAAGGAGGAGAGTGAGGAGACAAGGAGGAGAGTGAGGAGACAAGGAGGAGAGTGAGGAGACAAGGAGGAGAGTGAGGAGACAAGGAGGAGAGTGAGGAGACAAGGTGGAGAGTGAGGAGACAAGGAGGAGAGTGAGGAGACAAGGAGGAGAGTGAGGAGACAAGGAGGAGAGTGAGGAGACAAGGAGGAGAGTGAGGAGACAAGGAGGAGAGTGAGGAGACAAGGAGGAGAGTGAGGAGACAAGGAGGAGAGTGAGGAGACAAGGAGGAGAGTGAGGAGACAAGGAGGAGAGTGAGGAGACAAGGAGGAGAGTGAGGAGACAAGGAGGAGAGTGAGGAGACAAGGAGGAGAGTGTGGAGACAAGGAGGAGAGTGAGGAGACAAGGAGGAGAGTGAGGAGACAAGGAGGAGAGTGAGGAGACAAGGAGGAGAGTGAGGAGACAAGGAGGAGAGTGAGGAGACAAGGAGGAGAGTGAGGAGACAAGGAGGAGAGTGAGGAGACAAGGAGGAGAGTGGGAGACAAGGAGGAGAGTGAGGAGACAAGGAGGAGAGTGAGGAGACAAGGAGGAGAGTGAGGAGACAAGGAGGAGAGTGAGAAGAAAAGCTGGAGAGTGAGGAGACAAGGAGGAGAGTGAGGAGACAAGGAGGAGAGTGAGGAGACAAGGAGGAGAGTGAGGAGACAAGGAGGAGAGTGAGGAGACAAGGAGGAGAGTGAGGAGACAAGGAGGAGAGTGAGGAGACAAGGAGGAGAGTGAGGAGACAAGGAGGAGAGTGAGGAGACAAGGAGGAGAGTGAGGAGACAAGGAGGAGAGTGAGGAGACAAGGAGGAGAGTGAGGAGACAGGGAAGAGAGTGAGGAGACAAGGAGGAGAGTGAGGAGACAAGGAGGAGAGTGAGGAGACAAGGAGGAGAGTGAGGAGACAAGGAGGAGAGTGAGGAGACAAGGAGGAGAGTGAGGAGACAAGGAGGAGAGTGAGGAGACAGGAGGAGAGTGAGGAGACAAGGAGGAGAGTGAGGAGACAAGGAGGAGAGTGAGGAGACAAGGAGGAGAGTGAGGAGACAAGGAGGAGAGTGAGGAGACAAGGAGGAGAGTGAGGAGACAAGGAGGAGAGTGAGGAGACAAGGAGGAGAGTGAGGAGACAAGGAGGAGAGTGAGGAGACAAGGAGGAGAGTGAGGAGACAAGGAGGAGAGTGTGGAGACAAGGAGGAGAGTGAGGAGACAAGGAGGAGAGTGAGGAGACAAGGAGGAGAGTGAGGAGACAAGGAGGAGAGTGAGGAGACAAGGAGGAGAGTGAGGAGACAAGGAGGAGAGTGAGGAGACAAGGAGGAGAGTGAGGAGACAAGGAGGAGAGTGAGGAGACAAGGAGGAGAGTGAGGAGACAAGGAGGAGAGTGAGGAGACAAGGAGGAGAGTGAGGAGACAAGGAGGAGAGTGAGGAGATAGGTTGGAGAGTGAAGAGACAAGGAGGAGAGTGAGGAGACAAGGAGGAGAGTGAGGAGACAAGGAGGAGAGTGAGGAGATAGGAGGAGAGTGAGGAGACAAGGAGGAGAGTGAGGAGACAAGGAGGAGAGTGAGGAGACAAGGAGGAGAGTGAGGAGACAAGGAGGAGAGTGAGGAGACAAGGAGGAGAGTGAGGAGACAAGGAGGAGAGTGTGGAGACAAGGAGGAGAGTGAGGAGACAAGGAGGAGAGTGAGGAGACAAGGAGGAGAGTGAGGAGACAAGGAGGAGAGTGAGGAGACAAGGAGGAGAGTGAGGAGACAAGGAGGAGAGTGGGAGACAAGGAGGAGAGTGAGGAGACAAGGAGGAGAGTGTGGAGACAAGGAGGAGAGTGAGGAGACAAGGAGGAGAGTGAGGAGACAAGGAGGAGAGTGAGGAGACAAGGAGGAGAGTGAGGAGACAAGGAGGAGAGTGGGGAGACAAGGAGGAGAGTGAGGAGACAAGGAGGAGAGTGAGGAGACAAGGAGGAGAGTGAGGAGACAAGGAGGAGAGTGAGGAGACAAGGAGGAGAGTGAGGAGACAAGGAGGAGAGTGAGGAGACAAGGAGGAGAGTGAGGAGACAAGGAGGAGAGTGAGGAGACAAGGAGGAGAGTGAGGAGACAAGGAGGAGAGTGAGGAGACAAGGAGGAGAGTGAGGAGACAAGGAGGAGAGTGAGGAGACAAGGAGGAGAGTGAGGAGACAAGGAGGAGAGTGAGGAGACAAGGAGGAGAGTGAGGAGACAAGGAGGAGAGTGAGGAGACAAGGAGGAGAGTGAGGAGACAAGGAGGAGAGTGAGGAGACAAGGAGGAGAGTGAGGAGACAAGGAGGAGAGTGAGGAGACAAGGAGGAGAGTGAGGAGACAAGGAGGAGAGTGAGGAGACAAGGAGGAGAGTGAGGAGACAAGGAGAGAGTGAGGAGACAAGGAGGAGAGTGAGGAGACAAGGAGGAGAGTGAGGAGACAAGGAGGAGAGTGAGGAGACAAGGAGGAGAGTGAGGAGACAAGGAGGAGAGTGAGGAGACAAGGAGGAGAGTGAGGAGACAAGGAGGAGAGTGAGGAGACAAGGAGGAGAGTGAGGAGACAAGGAGGAGAGTGAGGAGACAAGGAGGAGAGTGTGGAGACAAGGAGGAGAGTGAGGAGACAAGGAGGAGAGTGAGGAGACAAGGAGGAGAGTGAGGAGACAAGGAGGAGAGTGAGGAGACAAGGAGGAGAGTGAGGAGACAAGGAGGAGAGTGAGGAGACAAGGAGGAGAGTGAGGAGACAAGGAGGAGAGTGAGGAGACAAGGAGGAGAGTGAGGAGACAAGGAGGAGAGTGAGGAGACAAGGAGGAGAGTGAGGAGACAAGGAGGAGAGTGAGGAGACAAGGAGGAGAGTGAGGAGACAAGGAGGAGAGTGAGGAGACAAGGAGGAGAGTGAGGAGACAAGGAGGAGAGTGAGGAGACAAGGAGGAGAGTGAGGAGACAAGGAGGAGAGTGAGGAGACAAGGAGGAGAGTGTGGAGACAAGGAGGAGAGTGAGGAGACAAGGAGGAGAGTGAGGAGACAAGGAGGAGAGTGAGGAGACAAGGAGGAGAGTGAGGAGACAAGGAGGAGAGTGTGGAGACAAGGAGGAGAGTGAGGAGACAAGGAGGAGAGTGAGGAGACAAGGAGGAGAGTGAGGAGACAAGGAGGAGAGTGAGGAGACAAGGAGGAGAGTGTGGAGACAAGGAGGAGAGTGAGGAGACAAGGAGGAGAGTGAGGAGACAAGGAGGAGAGTGAGGAGACAAGGAGGAGAGTGAGGAGACAAGGAGGAGAGTGAGGAGACAAGGAGGAGAGTGAGGAGACAAGGAGGAGAGTGAGGAGACAAGGAGGAGAGTGAGGAGACAAGGAGGAGAGTGAGGAGACAAGGAGGAGAGTGAGGAGACAAGGAGGAGAGTGAGGAGACAAGGAGGAGAGTGAGGAGACAAGGAGGAGAGTGAGGAGACAAGGAGGAGAGTGAGGAGACAAGGAGGAGAGTGAGGAGACAAGGAGGAGAGTGAGGAGACAAGGAGGAGAGTGAGGAGACAAGGAGGAGAGTGAGGAGACAAGGAGGAGAGTGAGGAGACAAGGTGGAGAGTGAGGAGACAAGGAGGAGAGTGAGGAGACAAGGAGGAGAGTGAGGAGACAAGGAGGAGAGTGAGGAGACAAGGAGGAGAGTGAGGAGACAAGGAGGAGAGTGAGGAGACAAGGAGGAGAGTGAGGAGATAGGAGGAGAGTGAGGAGACAAGGAGGAGAGTGAGGAGACAAGGAGGAGAGTGAGGAGACAAGGAGGAGAGTGAGGAGACAAGGAGGAGAGTGAGGAGACAAGGAGGAGAGTGAGGAGACAAGGAGGAGAGTGAGGAGACAAGGAGGAGAGTGAGGAGACAAGGAGGAGAGTGAGGAGACAAGGAGGAGAGTGAGGAGACAGGAGGAGAGTGAGGAGACAAGGAGGAGAGTGAGGAGACAAGGAGGAGAGTGAGGAGACAGGAGGAGAGTGAGGAGACAAGGAGGAGAGTGAGGAGACAAGGAGGAGAGTGAGGAGACAAGGAGGAGAGTGAGGAGACAAGGAGGAGAGTGAGGAGACAAGGAGGAGAGTGAGGAGACAAGGAGGAGAGTGAGGAGACAAGGAGGAGAGTGAGGAGACAAGGAGGAGAGTGAGGAGACAAGGAGGAGAGTGAGGAGACAAGGAGGAGAGTGAGGAGACAAGGAGGAGAGTGAGGAGACAAGGAGGAGAGTGAGGAGACAAGGAGGAGAGTGAGGAGACAAGGAGGAGAGTGAGGAGACAAGGAGGAGAGTGAGGAGACAAGGAGGAGAGTGAGGAGACAAGGAGGAGAGTGAGGAGACAGGAGGAGTGGAGACAAGGAGGAGAGTGAGGAGACAGGAGGAGAGTGAGGAGACAAGGAGGAGAGTGAGGAGACAAGGAGGAGAGTGAGGAGACAAGGAGGAGAGTGAGGAGACAAGGAGGAGAGTGAGGAGACAAGGAGGAGATGAGGAGACAAGGAGGAGAGTGAGGGGACAGGGACGAGTGAGGAGACAAGGAGGAGAGTGAGGAGACAAGGAGGAGAGTGAGGAGACAAGGAGGAGAGTGAGGAGACAAGGAGGAGAGTGAGGAGACAAGGAGGAGAGTGAGGAGACAAGGAGGAGAGTGAGGAGACAAGGAGGAGAGTGAGGAGACAAGGAGGAGAGTGAGGAGACAAGGAGGAGAGTGAGGAGACAAGGAGGAGAGTGAGGAGACAGGAAGGAGAGTAAGGAGACAAGGAGGAGAGTGAGGAGACAAGGAGGAGAGTGAGGAGACAAGGAGGAGAGTGAGGAGACAAGGAGGAGAGTGAGGAGACAAGGAGGAGAGTGAGGAGACAGGAGGAGAGTGAGGAGACAAGGAGGAGAGTGAGGAGACAAGGAGGAGAGTGAGGAGACAAGGAGGAGAGTGAGGAGACAAGGAGGAGAGTGAGGAGACAAGGAGGAGAGTGAGGAGACAAGGAGGAGAGTGAGGAGACAAGGAGGAGAGTGAGGAGACAAGGAGGAGAGTGAGGAGACAAGGAGGAGAGTGAGGAGACAAGGAGGAGAGTGAGGAGACAAGGAGGAGAGTGAGGAGACAAGGAGGAGAGTGAGGAGACAAGGAGGAGAGTGAGGAGACAAGGAGGAGAGTGAGGAGACAAGGAGGAGAGAGAGGAGACAGGAGAGTGAGGAGACAGGAGAGTGAGGAGACAAGGAGGAGAGTGAGGAGACAAGGAGGAGAGTGAGGAGACAAGGAGGAGAGTGAGGAGACAAGGAGGAGAGTGAGGAGACAAGGAGGAGAGTGAGGAGACAAGGAGGAGAGTGAGGAGACAGGAGGAGAGTGAGGAGACAAGGAGGAGAGTGAGGAGACAAGGAGGAGAGTGAGGAGACAAGGAGGAGAGTGAGGAGACAAGGAGGAGAGTGTGGAGACAAGGAGGAGAGTGAGGAGACAAGGAGGAGAGTGAGGAGACAAGGAGGAGAGTGAGGAGACAAGGAGGAGAGTGAGGAGACAAGGAGGAGAGTGAGGAGACAAGGAGGAGAGTGAGGAGACAAGGAGGAGAGTGGGAGACAGGAGGAGAGTGAGGAGACAAGGAGGAGAGTGAGGAGACAAGGAGGAGAGTGAGGAGACAAGGAGGAGAGTGAGGAGACAAGGAGGAGAGTGAGGAGACAAGGAGGAGAGTGTGGAGACAAGGAGGAGAGTGAGGAGACAAGGAGGAGAGTGAGGAGACAAGGAGGAGAGTGTGGAGACAGAGGAGAGTGAGGAGACAAGGAGGAGAGTGAGGAGACAAGGAGGAGAGTGAGGAGACAAGGAGGAGAGTGAGGAGACAAGGAGGAGAGTGAGGAGACAAGGAGGAGAGTGAGGAGACAAGGAGGAGAGTGAGGAGACAAGGAGGAGAGTGAGGAGACAAGGAGGAGAGTGAGGAGACAAGGAGGAGAGTGAGGAGACAAGGAGGAGAGTGAGGAGACAAGGAGGAGAGTGTGGAGACAAGGAGGAGAGTGAGGAGACAAGGAGGAGAGTGAGGAGACAAGGAGGAGAGTGAGGAGACAAGGAGGAGAGTGAGGAGACAAGGAGGAGAGTGAGGAGACAAGGAGGAGAGTGAGGAGACAGGAGGAGAGTGAGGAGACAAGGAGGAGAGTGAGGAGACAAGGAGGAGAGTGAGGAGACAAGGAGGAGAGTGAGGAGACAAGGAGGAGAGTGAGGAGACAAGGAGGAGAGTGAGGAGACAAGGAGGAGAGTGAGGAGACAAGGAGGAGAGTGTGGAGACAAGGAGGAGAGTGAGGAGACAAGGAGGAGAGTGAGGAGACAAGGAGGAGAGTGAGGAGACAAGGAGGAGAGTGAGGAGACAAGGAGGAGAGTGAGGAGACAAGGAGGAGAGTGAGGAGACAAGGAGGAGAGTGAGGAGACAAGGAGGAGAGTGAGGAGACAAGGAGGAGAGTGAGGAGACAAGGAGGAGAGTGAGGAGACAAGGTGGAGAGTGGGAGACAAGGAGGAGAGTGAGGAGACAAGGAGGAGAGTGAGGAGACAAGGAGGAGAGTGAGGAGACAAGGAGGAGAGTGAGGAGACAAGGAGGAGAGTGAGGAGACAAGGAGGAGAGTGAGGAGACAAGGAGGAGAGTGAGGAGACAAGGAGGAGAGTGAGGAGACAAGGAGGAGAGTGAGGAGACAAGGAGGAGAGTGTGGAGACAAGGAGGAGAGTGAGGAGACAAGGAGGAGAGTGAGGAGACAAGGAGGAGAGTGAGGAGACAAGGAGGAGAGTGAGGAGACAAGGAGGAGAGTGAGGAGACAAGGAGGAGAGTGAGGAGACAAGGAGGAGAGTGAGGAGACAAGGAGGAGAGTGAGGAGACAGGAGGAGAGTGAGGAGACAAGGAGGAGAGTGAGGAGACAAGGAGGAGAGTGAGGAGACAAGGAGGAGAGTGAGGAGACAAGGAGGAGAGTGAGGAGACAAGGAGGAGAGTGAGGAGACAAGGAGGAGAGTGAGGAGACAAGGAGGAGAGTGAGGAGACAAGGAGGAGAGTGAGGAGACAAGGAGGAGAGTGAGGAGACAAGGAGGAGAGTGAGGAGACAAGGAGGAGAGTGAGGAGACAGGAGGAGAGTGAGGAGACAAGGAGGAGAGTGAGGAGACAAGGAGGAGAGTGAGGAGACAAGGAGGAGAGTGAGGAGACAGGAAGAGTGGAGACAGGAGGAGTGAGGAGACAAGGAGGAGAGTGAGGAGACAAGGAGGAGAGTGAGGAGACAAGGAGGAGAGTGAGGAGACAAGGAGGAGAGTGAGGAGACAAGGAGGAGAGTGAGGAGACAGGGAGAAGAGTGAGAAGACAAGGAGGAGAGTGAGGAGACAAGGAGGAGAGTGAGGAGACAGGGAGGAGAGTGAGGAGACAAGGAGGAGAGTGAGGAGACAAGGAGGAGAGTGAGGAGACAAGGAGGAGAGTGAGGAGACAAGGAGGAGAGTGAGGAGACAGGAGGAGAGTGGGAGAAGGGGAGAGTGAGGAGACAGGAGGAGAGTGAGGAGACAAGGAGGAGAGTGAGGAGACAAGGAGGAGAGTGAGGAGACAGGGTGGAGAGTGAGGAGACAAGGAGGAGAGTGAGGAGACAAGGAGGAGAGTGAGGAGACAAGGAGGAGAGTGAGGAGACAAGGAGGAGAGTGAGGAGACAAGGAGGAGAGTGAGGAGACAAGGAGGAGAGTGAGGAGACAAGGAGGAGAGTGAGGAGACAGGAGGAGAGTGAGGAGACAAGGAGGAGAGTGAGGAGACAGGGAGGAGAGTGAGTAGAGCTGGAGGAGAGTGAGGAGACAAGGAGGAGAGTGAGGAGACAAGGAGGAGAGTGAGGAGACAAGGAGGAGAGTGAGGAGACAAGGAGGAGAGTGAGGAGACAAGGAGGAGAGTGAGGAGACAAGGAGGAGAGTGAGGAGACAAGGAGGAGAGTGAGGAGACAAGGAGGAGAGTGAGGAGACAGGAGGAGAGTGAGGAGACAAGGAGGAGAGTGAGGAGACAAGGAGGAGAGTGAGGAGATATGGTGGAGAGCGAGGAGACAAGGAGGAGAGTGAGGAGACAAGGAGGAGAGTGAGGAGACAGGAGGAGAGTGAGGAGACAAGGAGGAGAGTGAGGAGACAAGGAGGAGAGTGAGGAGACAAGGAGGAGAGTGAGGAGACAAGGAGGAGAGTGAGGAGACAAGGAGGAGAGTGAGGAGACAAGGAGGAGAGTGAGGAGACAAGGAGGAGAGTGAGGGGACAGGGAAGAGTGAGGAGACAAGGAGGAGAGTGAGGAGACAAGGAGGAGAGTGAGGAGACAAGGAGGAGAGTGAGGAGACAAGGAGGAGAGTGAGGAGACAAGGAGGAGAGTGAGGAGATAGGTTGGAGAGTGAGGAGACAAGGAGGAGAGTGAGGAGACAAGGAGGAGAGTGAGGAGACAAGGAGGAGAGTGAGGAGACAAGGAGGAGAGTGAGGAGACAAGGAGGAGAGTGAGGAGACAAGGAGGAGAGTGAGGAGACAAGGAGGAGAGTGAGGAGACAAGGAGGAGAGTGAGGAGACAAGGAGGAGAGTGAGGAGACAAGGAGGAGAGTGAGGAGACAAGGAGGAG
Organism: Homarus gammarus; assembly: GCA_958450375.1. Classification (NCBI taxonomy): domain Eukaryota; kingdom Metazoa; phylum Arthropoda; class Malacostraca; order Decapoda; family Nephropidae; genus Homarus; species Homarus gammarus. The sequence goes on along the minus strand of CAUDMG010003188.1, from coordinate 96,055 downwards.
AGTGAGGAGACAAGGAGGAGAGTGAGGAGACAAGGAGGAGAGTGAGGAGACAAGGAGGAGAGTGAGGAGACAGCAGGAGAGTGAGGAGACAAGGTGGAGAGTGAGGAGACAAGGAGGAGAGTGTGGAGACAAGGAGGAGAGTGAGGAGACAGGAGGAGAGTGAGGAGACAAGGAGGAGAGTGAGGAGACAAGGAGGAGAGTGAGGAGACAAGGAGGAGAGTGAGGAGACAAGGAGGAGAGTGAGGAGACAGGGAGAGTGGAGACAGGAGGAGAGTGGAGACAAGGAGGAGAGTGAGGAGACAAGGAGGAGAGTGAGGAGACAAGGAGGAGAGTGGGAGACAAGGAGGAGAGTGAGGAGACAGAGGAGAGTGAGGAGAGTGAGTGGAGATAGGGTGGAGAGTGAGGAGATAGGGTGGAGAGTGAGGAGACAAGGAGGAGAGTGAGGAGACAAGGAGGAGAGTGAGGAGACAAGGAGGAGAGTGGGAGACAAGGAGGAGAGTGAGGAGACAAGGAGGAGAGTGAGGAGACAAGGAGGAGAGTGTGGAGACAAGGAGGAGAGTGAGGAGACAAGGAGGAGAGTGAGGAGACAAGGAGGAGAGTGAGGAGACAAGGAGGAGAGTGAGGAGACAAGGAGGAGAGTGAGGAGACAAGGAGGAGAGTGAGGAGACAAGGAGGAGAGTGAGGAGACAAGGAGGAGAGTGAGGAGACAAGGAGGAGAGTGAGGAGACAAGGAGGAGAGTGAGGAGACAAGGAGGAGAGTGAGGAGACAAGGAGGAGAGTGAGGAGACAAGGAGGAGAGTGAGGAGACAAGGAGGAGAGTGAGGAGACAAGGAGGAGAGTGAGGAGACAAGGAGGAGAGTGTGGAGACAAGGAGGAGAGTGAGGAGACAAGGAGGAGAGTGAGGAGACAAGGAGGAGAGTGTGGAGACAAGGAGGAGAGTGAGGAGACAGGGGGAGAGTGAGGAGACAAGGAGGAGAGTGAGGAGACAAGGAGGAGAGTGAGGAGACAAGGAGGAGAGTGAGGAGACAAGGAGGAGAGTGAGGAGACAAGGAGGAGAGTGGGAGACAAGGAGGAGAGTGTGGAGACAAGGAGGAGAGTGAGGAGACAGGGAGGAGAGTGAGGAGACAAGGAGGAGAGTGAGGAGACAAGGAGGAGAGTGAGGAGACAAGGAGGAGAGTGAGGAGACAAGGAGGAGAGTGAGGAGACAAGGAGGAGAGTGAGGAGACAAGGAGGAGAGTGAGGAGACGGAGAGAGTGAGGAGACAAGGAGGAGAGTGAGGAGACAAGGAGGAGAGTGAGGAGACAAGGAGGAGAGTGAGGAGACAAGGAGGAGAGTGAGGAGACAAGGAGGAGAGTGAGGAGACAAGGAGGAGAGTGTGGAGACAAGGAGGAGAGTGAGGAGACAAGGAGGAGAGTGTGGAGACAAGGAGGAGAGTGAGGAGACAAGGAGGAGAGTGAGGAGACAAGGAGGAGAGTGAGGAGACAAGGAGGAGAGTGGGAGACAAGGAGGAGAGTGAGGAGACAAGGAGGAGAGTGAGGAGACACGGAGGAGAGTGAGGAGACAAGGAGGAGAGTGTGGAGACAAGGAGGAGAGTGTGGAGACAAGGAGGAGAGTGAGGAGACAGGAAGGAGAGTGTGGGGACAGGAAGGAGAGTGAGGAGACAGGGAGGAGAGTGAGGAGACAAGGAGGAGAGTGAGGAGACAAGGAGGAGAGTGAGGAGACAAGGAGGAGAGTGAGGAGACAGGGAGGAGAGTGAGGAGACAGGGAGGAGAGTGAGGAGACAAGGAGGAGAGTGAGGAGACAGGGAGGAGAGTGAGGAGACAGGAGGAGAGTGAGGAGACAGGGAGGAGAGTGAGGAGACAGGGAGGAGAGTGAGGAGACAAGGAGGAGAGTGAGGAGACAGGGAGGAGAGTGAGGAGACAAGGAGGAGAGTGAGGAGACAAGGAGGAGAGTGAGGAGACAGGAAGGAGAGTGTGGGGACAGGAAGGAGAGTGAGGAGACAAGGAGGAGAGTGAGGAGACAAGGAGGAGAGTGAGGAGACAAGGAGGAGAGTGAGGAGACAGGGTGGAGAGTGAGGAGACAAGGAGGAGAGTGAGGAGACAAGGAGGAGAGTGAGGAGACGGAGAGGAGAGTGAGGAGACAAGGAGGAGAGTGAGGAGACAAGGAGGAGAGTGAGGAGACAGGAGGAGAGTGAGGAGACAAGGAGGAGAGTGAGGAGACAGGGTGGAGAGTGAGGAGACAAGGAGGAGAGTGAGGAGACAAGGAGGAGAGTGAGGAGACAAGGAGGAGAGTGAGGAGACAGGAGGAGAGTTTGAGACAGGAGGAGTGAGGAGACAGGGAGGAGAGTGAGGAGACAGGGAGGAGAGTGAGGAGAAAGGGAGGAGAGTGAGGAGACAGGGAGGAGAGTGAGGAGACAGGGAGGAGAGTGAGGCGACAGGGAGGAGAGTGAGGGGACAGGGAGGAGAGTGAGGGGACAGGGAGGAGAGTGAGGAGACAGAGAGGAGAGTGAGGAGACAGGGAAGAGAGTGAGGAGACATTGAAGATAGTAAGGGGACAGGGAGGTGAGTGAGGAGACAGGGAGGAGAGTAAGGAGACAGGGAGGAGAGCGAGGAGACAGGGAAGAGGATGAGAATACATGCAAAGAGAGTGAGGAGACAGGGAGGAGAGCGAGGAGACAAGGAGGAGAGTGAGGAGACAGGGAAGAGGATGAGAATACATGGAAAGAGAGTGAGGAGACAGGGAGGAGAGTACATAGACAGGGAGGGTGATAAGATAGGGGGAAGTGAGGAGACAGGGAAGAGAGTGAGGAGACAGGGAGAATAATGAGGAGATTGGAAAGAGAATGAGGAGACCGGGAGGAGAGTAAATAGACAGAAAGGAGAGTGATGAGACAGGCGGGAAGTGAGGAGGCAGGGGATAATGAGGAGACAGGGAGGAGAATGAGGGGACTGGAAATAGAGTGAGGAGACAGGGAGGAGAGTGAGGAGACAGTGGAAGCGAATGTTGATACTATTGACAATGTTACTGAAGGACGTTAGGCTGGTGTGAGGTGTGGATAGTGACGTGTCTGATGATGTGGATGTGTGGTGGCGTAAGGTGTGGATAGTGACTTGTCTGATGATGTGGATGTGTGGTGGTGTGAGGTGTGGATAGTGACGTGTCTGATGATGTGGATGTGTGGTGGTGTAAGGTGTGGATAGTGACGAGTCTGATGGTGAGGCTGTGTGGTGGTGTGAGGTGTGGATAGTGATGTGGCTGGTGATGTGGAAGTGTGGTGGTGTGAGGTGTGGATAGTGACGAGGCTGATGGTGAGGCTGTGTGGTGGTGTGAGGTGTGGATAGTGACGAGGCTGATGGTGAGGCTGGGTGGTGGTGTGAGGTGTGGATAGTGACGAGTCTGATGGTGAGGCTGTGTGGTGGTGTGAGGTGTGGATAGTGACGAGGCTGATGGTGAGGCTGTGTGGTGGTGTAAGGTGTGGATAGTGACGAGTCTGATGGTGAGGCTGTGTGGTGGTGTAAGGTGTGGATAGTGACGAGTCTGATGGTGAGGCTGTGTGGTGGTGTAAGGTGTGGATTGTGACGAGGCTGATGAGTAGGATGTGTGGTGGTGTGAGGTGTGGATAGTGACGAGACTGGTGATGTGGATATGTGGTGGTGTGAGGGGAGGATAGTGACGACGCTGGTGATGTGGATATGTGGTGGTGTGAGGTGTGGATAGTGACGAGGCTGGTGATGTGGATGTGATGGTGGTGTGAGGTGTGGATAGTGACGGGGCTGGTGATGTAGATGTGTGGTGGTGTGAGGTGTGGGTAGTGATGTGGCTGGTGATGTGGAAGTGTGGTGGTGTGAGGTGTGGATAGTGACGGGGCTGGTGATGTGGATGTGTGGTGGTGTGAGGTGTGGATAGTGACGAGGCTGGTGATGTGGATGTGATGGTGGAGTGAGGTGTGGATAGTGACGTGTCTGATGATGTGGATGTGTGGTGGTGTAAGGTGTGGATAGTGACGAGGCTGATGAGGAGGATGTGTGGTGGTGTGAGGTGTGGATAGTGATGTGGCTGGTGATGTGGATATGTGGTGGTGTGGACAGCGACGAGAATGATGATGAGGATGTGTGGTTGTGTGAGGTGTGGATAATGACGAGTCTGATGGTGAGGCTGTGTGGTGGTGTGAGGTGTGGATAGTGACGAGGCTGATGAGTAGGATGTGTGGTGGTGTGAGGTGTGGATAGTGACGAGGCTGATGAGTAGGATGTGTGGTGGTGTGAGGTGTGGATAGTGACGAGACTGGTGATGTGGATATGTGGTGGTGTGAGGGGAGGATAGTGACGACGCTAGTGATGTGGATATGTGGTGGTGTGAGGTGTGGATAGTGACGAGGCTGATGAGTAGGATGTGTGGTGGTGTGAGGTGTGGATAGTGACGAGGCTGATGAGTAGGATGTGTGGTGGTGTGAGGTGTGGATAGTGACGAGACTGGTGATGTGGATATGTGGTGGTGTGAGGGGAGGATAGTGACGACGCTAGTGATGTGGATATGTGGTGGTGGGAGGTGTGGATAGTGACGAGGCTGGTGATGTGGATGTGTGGTGGTGTGAGGTGTGGATAGTGACGAGGCCGATGAGTAGGATGTGTGGTGGTGTGAGGTGTGGATAGTGACGAGGCTGATGAGTAGGATGTGTGGTGGTGTGAGGTGTGGATAGTGACGAGACTGGTGATGTGGATATGTGGTGGTGTGAGGGGAGGATAGTGACGACGCTAGTGATGTGGATATGTGGTGGTGTGAGGTGTGGATAGTGACGAGGCTGGTGATGTGGATGTGATGGTGGTGTGAGGTGTGGATAGTGACGGGGCTGGTGATGTAGATGTGTGGTGGTGTGAGGTGTGGATAATGATGAGGCTGGTGATGTGGATATGTGGTGGTGTGAGGTGAGGATAGTGACGACGCTGGTGATGTGGATAAGTGGTGGTGTGAGGTGTGGATGGTGACGAGGCTGGTGATGTGGATGTGATGGTGGTGTGAGGTGTGGATAGTGACGTGTCTGATGATGTGGATGTGTGGTGGTGTAAGGTGTGGATAGCGACGAGGCTGATGAGGAGGATGTGTGGTGGTGTGAGGTGTGGATGGTGACGTGTCTGATGATGTGGATGTGTGGTGGTGTAAGGTGTGGATAGTGACGAGGCTGATGAGGAGGATGTGTGGTGGTGTGAGGTGTGGATAGTGATGTGGCTGGTGATGTGGATATGTGGTGGTGTGGACAGCGACGAGAATGATGATGAGGATGTGTGGTTGTGTGAGGTGTGGATAATGACGAGTCTGATGGTGAGGCTGTGTGGTGGTGTGAGGTGTGGATAGTGACGAGGCTGATGAGTAGGATGTGTGGTGGTGTGAGGTGTGGATAGTGACGAGACTGGTGATGTGGATATGTGGTGGTGTGAGGGGAGGATAGTGACGACGCTAGTGATGTGGATATGTGGTGGTGTGAGGTGTGGATAGTGACGAGGCTGGTGATGTGGATGTGATGGTGGTGTGAGGTGTGGATAGTGACGGGGCTGGTGATGTAGATGTGTGGTGGTGTGAGGTGTGGATAATGATGAGGCTGGTGATGTGGATGTGTGGTGGTGTGAGGTGTGGATATTGACGTGGCTGGTGATGTGGAAGTGTGGTGGTGTGAGGTTTGTTTAGTGACGGGGCTGATGATGTGGATATGTGGTGGTGTGAGGTGTGGATAATGATGAGGCTGGTGATGTGGATGTGTGGTGGTATGAGGTGTGGGTAATGATGAGGCTGCTGATGAGGATGTGTGGTGGTGTGAGGTTTTGGATAGTGATGAGATTGATGATGAGGATGGTGAGATGAGACATAAAACCTTGGAATTAGCGTAAACAGGGAGAAGACCGAGGAGGCTAGGTACTGTGAGGTGGAGGCTGGGTACTGTGAGGTGGAGGCTAGGTTTTGTGAGGTGGAGGCTAGGTTCTGTGAGGTGGAGGCTGGGTACTGTGAGGTGGAGGCTAGGTACTGTGAGGTGGAGGCTGGGTACTGTGAGGTGGAGGCTAGGTACTGTGAGGTGGAGGCTAGGTACTGTGAGGTGGAGGCTAGGTTCTGTGAGGTGGAGGCTGGGTACTGTGAGGTGGAGGCTGGGTACTGTGAGGAGTCTGGGTACGGTGAGGACACTGTGAGGATAAGACTGGGTACTGTGAAGACACTATGGGGAGGCTAGGTACTATGAGGACACTGTGTGGAGACTGAACACTGTGAGGACATGAACTAATGACAGACAAGAGCAGAAGTAATATTTATAACCAAGGAAGACTGGATGACTTTGAAATGAAATCAACAAAGAGAATATTTGTTAAACATCAGACGAACGTGAAAGACACACTGTTAAGACCTTGACTTGGACGGCGACCAGTCAGTCTGTTATTAAGATAAAACAAAGTTAAAATAGATCATGGTCATGTAACTCATGTTCCCGCGCGAGTGTGTGTGATAATAATAATAAAACTATAACTAAGTGTTGTCTGCTGCCCTTCACTTGTGTTGTTGTGGCGGCGTGATAGTGTCTAACTGTGCATGGTTATATATTTCTGTAATAGTGTTATGTTGTTATCATGGTGGCGTGATGGTGTCTAAACTGTGCATTGTGAATGATATATTTCTGTAATCTAGTTATTATGTTACCATGCAGAAGTAGTTGATAACATATTACTACATAACTGTATATGGTTCCGAACGTAATAATCTCACATAGTTTAATTATAATTCTAGTTAATGTACATTTTCTTTAAATATAACAAACATTCTCGTTCCCGTATGCATTGTATTAAGACTCTTTGTTCATCCCCAAAACAGTCATGTTGCCAGAAAATTTAGTTTGTGCCAAATTTTGTAGAGTGGAGGTACAGTGTATTGTCCTGCCAGTACCCGGGCTGACAGTGTATTGTCCTGCCAGTACCCGGGCTGACAGTGTATTGTCCTGCCAGTACCCGGGCTGACAGTGTATTGTCCTGCCAGTACCCGGGCTGACAGTGTATTGTCCTGCCAGTACCAGGGATGACAGTGTATTGTTCTGCCAGTACCAGGGATGACAGTGCATTGTCCTGCCAGTACCAGGGATGACAATGTTTGTCCTGCCAGTACCAGGGATGACAGTGTATTGTCCTGCCAGTACCAGGGATGACAGTGTATTGTCCTGCCAGTACCAGGGATGACAATGTATTGTCCTGCCAGTACCAGGGATGACAGTGTATTGTCCTGCCAGTACCAGGGATGACAGTGTATTGTCCTGCCAGTACCAGGGATGACAATGTATTGTCCTGCCAGTACCAGGGATGACAGTGTATTGTCCTGCCAGTACCAGGGATGACAGTGTATTGTCCTGCCAGTACCAGGGATGACAGTGTATTGTCCTGCCAGTACCAGGGATGACAATGTTTGTCCTGCCAGTACCAGGGATGACAGTGTATTGTCCTGCCAGTACCAGGGATGACAGTGTATTGTTCTGCCAGTACCAGGGATGACAGTGCATTGTCCTGCCAGTACCAGGGATGACAATGTTTGTCCTGCCAGTACCAGGGATGACAGTGTATTGTCCTGCCAGTACCAGGGATGACAATGTATTGTCCTGCCAGTACCAGGGATGACAGTGTATTGTCCTGCCAGTACCAGGGATGCCAGTGTATTGTCCTGCCAGTACCAGGGATGACAATGTATTGTCCTGCCAGTACCAGGGATGACAGTGTATTGTCCTGCCAGTACCAGGGATGACAGTGTATTGTCCTGCCAGTACCAGGGATGACAGTGTATTGTCCTGCCAGTACCAGGGATGACAATGTTTGTCCTGCCAGTACCAGGGATGACAGTGTATTGTCCTGCCAGTACCAGGGATGACAGTGTATTGCCCTGCCAGTACCAGGTATGACAGTGTATTGTCCTGCCAGTACCAGGGATGACAGTGTATTGTCCTGCCAGTACCAGGGATGACAGTGTATTGTCCTGCCAGTACCAGGGATGACAGTGTATTGCCCTGCCAGTACCAGGGATGACAGTGTATTGTCCTGCCAGTACCAGGGATGACAGTGTATTGTCCTGCCAGTACCAGGGATGACAGTGCATTGTTCTGCCATTACCAGGGATGACAGTGCATTGTTCTGCCAGTACCAGGGATGACAGTGTATTGTCCTGCCAGTACCAGGGATGACAGTGTATTGTCCTGCCAGTACCTGGGATGACAGTGTATTGTTCTGCCAGTACCAGGGATGACAGTGTATTGTTCTGCCAGTACCAGGGATGACAGTGTATTGTCCTGCCAGTACCAGGGATGACAATGTATTGTTCTGCCAGTACCAGGGATGACAGTGTATTGTTCTGCCAGTACCAGGGATGACAGTGTATTGTTCTGCCAGTACCCAGGATGTACAGCGCCGCTTCAGCTTGGGTGTGACGAGGGGAGTTACGTCATCAAGAGTGTTGTTATTTGGTGAGATAATCAAGTGTGTCTGTGGTGGCCTGGTGGGTGATGACACCAACAGACCTAACCTCAACATATTACTCTAACCAAATAAAACATAATATGTTTGTACAAGTGTAGTTATTAGCAAAGCAAAACCTTTTAATAGTAATGAGAATAGGAATCACCTGAACCTGTAGGGAGGTTAATCATTTAGAAAGAATTGGTTTAGTTTCCCCGCACACTTTTAATTTGAGTGATTTTCCTGCCGTCAGATACCACCAGAGTTTGTATGGAACAGACCATTGCCAACATGTCTTCCCCCATCCGTTCAATAGTCAGGCTGTGGCTCCAACTTTACTACCGGTATATCAAACCAGTTGTCAATACGTCATCTTCCCCTTAAAGAATTTTGAGAAATCCCAAAGATGCAGGTAAAAGGAGCGAGGTGGGAGTGTGGCCGGGGTGATGGTGAGCCAGCCTGAGTCCTCACTCTCACTGATTCATACGCTACTTTTTTTTCTTCCCTGACCAAGAATACAACTCAGGGTTACGGAGTTTTAGTGAAATGTCTACACTATTTTACCTTCTATCTTCAAGGACCCGAGCTCTGACACGATATACACCTACCTACCCACACAAGAGGAATAATTTTATAAGGTCATTTCAGGGGCTCACACCTCACAGTAGACATGACACACACACACACACACACGCACATAACACACACACACACACACACACACACACACACAGAATCACACCATCACACCAGTGAAGTTGTACTTGAAACATTGAAGCTAAACTTGAAATTCTCAAGGTAGTGCTTCAGGAGGCTTCAAAAATATTTTTTCGATGTGGCAACTGCATGTACAGTCAGCGAAAGATAAACCGACCCCACCCTGGGTCTCGTGCTCGCCATTTTACCTGGCAATACTTGGTAAAGGAAGGCTGTATGTAAAGGTGATTGTGATTGGTGGATTGTTTTCGGCTGTATCACTGTCAGGATAAATATTAAACGATCCAAAAGGTAGAATTATTATAATAATAAACTATTCATTATACCACCAACACCATCACCAGTCTTATACCACCAACACCATCACCAGTCTTATACCACCAACACCATCACCAGTCTTATACCACCAACACCATCATCAGTCTTATACCACCAACACCATCACCAGTCTTATACCTCCAACACCATCATCAGTCTTATACCACCAACACCATCATCAGTCTTATACCACCAACACCATCACCAGTCTTATACCTCCAACACCATCATCAGTCTTATACCACCAACACCATCATCAGTCTTATACCTCCAACACCATCACCAGTCTTATATCTCCAACACCAGTCTTATACCACCAACACCATCACCAGTCTTTTACCTCCAACACCAGTCTTATACCTTCAACACCATCATCAGTCTTATAACTCCAACACCAGTCTTATACCACCAACACCATCATCAGTCTTATACTTCCAACACCATCATCAGTCTTTTACCTCCAACACCATCATCAGTCTTATACCACCAACACCATCACCAGTCTTATACCTCCAACACCATCATCAGTCTTATACCACCAACACCATCACCAGTCTTATACCTCCAACACCATCATCAGTTTTATACCACCAACACCATCATCAGTCTTATACCACCAACACCATCACCAGTCTTATACCTCCAACACCATCATCAGTCTTATTCCACCAACACCATCACCAGTCTTATACCACCAACACCATCACCAGTCTTATACCTCCAACACCATCATCAGTCTTATACCACCAACACCATCACCAGTCTTATACCTCCAACACCATCATCAGTTTTATACCACCAACACCATCATCAGTCTTATACCTCCAACACCATCATCAGTCTTATACCTCCAACACCAGTTTTATACCACCAACACCATCATCAGTCTTATACCACCAACACCATCATCAGTCTTATACCTCCAACACCATCATCAGTTTTATACCACCAACACCATCATCAGTCTTATACCACCAACACCATCATCAGTCTTATACCTCCAACACCATCACCAGTCTTATACCACCAACACCATCACCAGTCTTATACCTCCAACACCATCACCAGTCTTATACCACCAACACCATCACCAGTCTTATACCTCCAACACCATCACCAGTCTTATACCACCAACACCATCACCAGTCTTATACCTCCAACACCATCACCAGTCTTATACCTCCAACACCATCATCAGTCTTATACCACCAACACCATCACCAGTCTTATACCTCCAACACCATCACCAGTCTTATACCACCAACACCATCACCAGTCTTATACCTCCAACACCATCACCAGTCTTATACCACCAACACCATCACCAGTCTTATACCTCCAACACCATCACCAGTCTTATACCACCAACACCATCACCAGTCTTATACCACCAACACCATCACCAGTCTTATACCACCAACACCATCACCAGTCTTATACCTCCAACACCATCATCAGTCTTATACCACCAACACCATCACCAGTCTTATACCTCCAACACCATCACCAGTCTTATACCACCAACACCATCACCAGTCTTATACCTCCAACACCATCACCAGTCTTATACCACCAACACCAACACCAGTTTTATACCACCAACACCATCACCAGTCTTATACCACCAACACCATCATCAGTCTTATACCACCAACACCAACACCAGTCTTATACCTCCAACACCATCACCAGTCTTATACCTCCAACACCATCACCAGTCTTATACCACCAACACCAACACCAGTCTTATACCACCAACACCATCACCAGTCTTATACCTCCAACACCATCATCAGTCTTATACCACCAACACCATCACCAGTCTTATACCTCCAACACCATCACCAGTCTTATACCACCAACACCATCACCAGTCTTATACCTCCAACACCATCACCAGTCTTATACCACCAACACCATCACCAGTCTTATACCACCAACACCAACACCAGTCTTATACCACCAACACCATCACCAATCTTATACCTCCAACACCATCACTATCCTTACTCCACCGCCCTCCCTCTCACACACTATATACTGTAGGTAATTTCCCCTTTGGTCTTTTAGGTATGAAACATCGTTTTATTGCCTCCTCCACCTTTTCCTCCCCAAACCTGCAGTTCCCCCCCCCCCCCCTCCTTTTCCGCCAGTGAGAGGTGTGTGGGGAGGGGCAGGAGAGAGGGTGGGGAGGGGGATGAGAGATGGTGCGGAGGGGGTAGAGAGATGGTGGGGAGGGGGAGGGGATGGAGGGAGAGAAGGAATGGGGGTTGTGTTGGGGGGGGGTGTTGGGATCAGGGCGCGCGGTTTATGGTATACGCCAGGTAGTCGTGACAGAGCCGAGGGGGTTTCCTGAAGTGCTCGTCCTGCAGTGGAGGGGATGAGACCTAGTTTGTGGAAAGAGGATGTCATGACGGTAAAAGTCGGCTGTATAGAGCAAGTTATATATATTTTATTTCCTAGTATCCAACATCAGCTGCTACAGTAAGACAGGGGGCTTAGTAATGCTGTAAAACAAATACCGTATATAAAAAAAAAATCAAGATAGCATTAAGGTAAACAACATCCACGAATAAATAATGTAAACAACACATTATCAATATGGATGGCCGGCAAATAAACAAATTCATATTCTTGTTTTTCACTGGGAAATAAGGCAATAATTTTGACAAACCCAAAACAGAATAATAACATACAGTGTTGTTTTATCACTAACAATAAACTAACAGCCGGTCAACACTACACTAGCAGGCTACAAAGCAACACAAACTCCTTACAAGGAAAAGATATGTATTAGAGCGGAGAAAACTTCCTTAGTACAAATATTATTCAACTGGAGAAAGGTTTAGGTCAGTGTTTCTCAAACTTTTTCACTTCATTCCCCCCATGAGGAACTCTCAACATCCTCGTGGCCCCCCTTCAGTTCTCCCCCAAGCCCCTCACAAATAATGATGAAAATAACCTGTTTTGGTTCTCTTCCTTTATTTTAATGTTTTCAATCATCAAACAGAATGTATAGTTTGTTACAGTTCAATGGGATGGATGACATTGTTTCCTTTCAGTCAATCGACTGATTCGAGGTTGAGTCACTGATAAAGCACATCTCATGTCTGGGTCCACATGTAACCGGTTTATTCTCTATATGAAGAAGGTGGAGAAACCAGATTCACATAAATAAGTAGTAGAAAATGGCAAGAGGACTCGAAGTGCGATCTCACTAACTTTTGGATATGACTGATACATTGAGCACTAGAATACAGTCAGAGATTTTTCTTCATAGAGGTCTCTGGCAGCAGAATCGTTCTGAGATCAAGGAATTCGTCTGAACAGGAACTAGAATCGTGCAATCTGAGCGAATCCGTTGGAAATGAAAAACTAGCTGCTGCACCATACTATGTAAATATCAAAACTGTACCGTATGGGTATTATGATTACACACAATGACCCAAAAAATAGACAAATTAAAAAAAAATAAAGATTTCTCACCTCACAAGGCAAAGTAAAAAAAAAAAAAGTGGAATCAGTTTCCACATTTTCTCCAAACATATACTACTTACACTAGCCTGCCAAGGCCCCCCTATAATCTTGCCGTTACCCCCTTGGGGGCCATGGCCCGCAGTTTGAGAAACACTGGTTTAGGGGCTATATACAAAGTTTTAAGGAGCTATACATTGCTAGGTTAAGTAAAATTAACTTAAGTTAGGTTAGGTTAGGTTATTTTTAGGTTAGGTTATTTTTAGGTTAGGTTTGGCTTATGAGGCTCAAGTTCTCATATATAAGAGACTGGTAACTTGTGATAAAACGCGACTGTACAATAATTATCCTTTCAAGGAATAAGATATTTGACTGTCGACTTGCGTGACGATGACTAAGCAAGAATAATTTAGTGACTCGGCCAGACTCAGGTGTATATAAGGTGTTGAAAATGGCCTCCGTCCTGATCGATGAAGGCGTGGGTTTACTGACACAAATAAAAAACCCGAAGATGGATTCCCTCATTAGTGAATCAGTCGTGTGTCGACGAGGCAGTCTGTTCCGGCCTCCTCCTCCTCCTACTATTGGCTCCTGGATCGGTATGCTGTAACACTCGTTGGCTGAATAATGATTCCTGTAGTGTTGTAAAGATCCAACTAAGTCATTTTACCTGAAGTTGTGAGACGAAGATGGAAGCAAAATGGCGTTGGAATGATTTTTAATTCACACCTCTCTAGATTCATTATTTTATAATACAAATTTGTGAAAAAAGAAATAAAATAAGAATCTTTGCGAATCCTTACCTAGTTTAATGATACCATGACGTGATGTTGTAAGACGTTCTTGGTTATTAGTTCAGGCGGTGATGTATTGTATTTACTGTATTACTGAATTGTGGATCATATACTCAGTATAAACGTTTTCTTCTCACACACACACAGTGCTTACTCAACATTCATACTTTCCAAACTCACCTATGCTTCCACTGCCCGGTCGTCCTCCCTAAATGTCACATAACGGAAACGCCAACCGTAGAAAAAGTGCAGAAGAGGGCTCTAACTGATTATCTGCAAATTTGGTGAGAAGCTTCAACAACATCCTCACACCGGTTCCGGTTTCCACACGAGATCCCTCGTCCGCGAATTGCTGTTCGACACCATAACCACATCCAGCCCATGCGAGCACGTACTGATCGCTATAAGAACAGCTCAGTCCCACCCATTGTAAAAATTATCAACAACTCGTATTCAACCATTGTATTCACTCACAGGCAATCTTACTTTTGCACTGTTACCATGTTGAAATGCCCTGTAGTATGACCTTCTCTCCACCTTGTTATTATATATTATATTTGTATCACTTATGTTACTTGTATATTATTTGTTAATCAAGTGACCCATTCCCCAATTATGTAACTGTATATTTTCAGCTTTTTGGCTGTCCTGCTCTTTCAATAAACCGTTAATTATTATCATTATTATTAATTATTATAATACACACACACACACCAGTCAGCCCTCAATGAGACAAGGCGTGTCCCGTAGGTGCTCCCGTTTGGCAACCAGGCCAAGTCTGTTTGGCCCTGCCCCCCTGTGCTCCACCCCAACTTCTTACCAACCTCACTACACCGGGATTTTTCAGCAAAACATTCAAGTGATCAGTGCAGTGATTTGTTATCAGACAATGGTCCAATACTGTACTCCAAGGAAAAACACAAAAACAAGCGTGATTCACAGCAAATCACCAGTGAGCAGTGTAGTACTAGACCGTGGGCACTTTGTCGGTGACCTTCAACGTGCCAGACACAAGGAGTATACCACGGTGTTTACGACTTGACAAATATTAACAGATGTCTACCGGTGTACTATGCATTGGAAATTCTGTTGGTGGCCCTCAAAGTGCAGCCATTGAGTTAAAGGCCACCGCGAACAACACTTCATTATGTCCACAACAACAGATGTTCACCAGTGAAGTACTCCAGGTGCCCCTTGCACAGTTTAAAACAAGGGAACGGATATCCTGATGACAGTGCTATTGTGCTACTAAAATCACAGAGCACATTCTATGCTCATAGTCATAGACACGGACGCCATAAACAGAAGCTCATCAGGACTATCACCTACAATAGAAAACCAGAGAACCCTACTGACAGACTGTACCAATACTGTGAAATTCCCCGAATATGGTACAGTCTCCCCTCCTTACTGCTCTCCAATGTCTCTCTCGCCAACAATTCTGACAAGCTCAGAGAGGTTCTACCGCCAGGGAAGATATTGGCAGCATGATGTGTTGTCTAATGGTAGACCCTGCTGCCACATGGCATCACGAAAATTGTGACCAAGTCCCAGGTTGCTGATCTGACTTTCAGCCTCATTTACACACAATTGCAGGGTCTCAATTGTTTCTCTTACTTTGATACCACAACATACATACTGTACAGTATGTCTTTTCTCACTCTTGATTTGTGTTTTCATTTTTGTATTTATTTATGGTTATTATTTATTTTCGCCCCCCAGGCCCTGACGTGGGTCAGTGACCTGTGCCTGGGTGGGCTAATCCCGTAAAAAAAACAAAAAACAACAGTCCTGTCAGTTGTTGCCAACATCACTGCAATCTGTGAGGCTTGGAAAATTATTTTTGAAACTTGCCACATTGAGGGATATCAACTCTTTCATCTCCTTCCTACACATGGACGTAGAGGGGGCGTTGCCCTCTTCTGTCAAGATGAACCACGTCCATCTCTCCTGGATGTCTTAGTCCCAGCTGATGTGGAGACATTATGGGTACGTGTTGTGCCACTCGACCACCCTCGCCACACTACCTCTATAAAATTTTACTGTGCAGCATTCCATCCACCTCGCTCACCCACTAGTAACATTCTTATCAATCACCTCATTACCACCTCAGAGTTAGGTACCCATGTGCCAAGCTAGTACTATGTGGGAATTACTGTATAATGATACTGACATCATTTATATCGAGGACCAGCTGCTACTATCACAAGCTGTGACCTTCCCTACACACGGTCAAAACACCCTTGACCTTATCTTAACTGACTTGGCGGACCAGTACCAGCCACCTCAACCAATGCCTCCTATCGGGTGTAATACACATCTATCAGTGTTCTGGTCTCCAGCTCCCACTAACAATCAAATGCAGAGACCTACATCAAGATCTACAGGCCGATTATAACTTTGCATTGCATCTCTTCGGGCAGTGGATAGTTCACCATCCCTGGTGTAACAATGCCATGTTTTTTTTGGAGTAAATTGCGTCTTATTTATGAATCACATTTGACATTTTTATTATATTTGTTTCATCAATGTCTAGTTTTTACCTTAAGGACTAAGCATTTTAATATAATTTTGACACTTTTATTTGAATTTATTTATTTTTGTATTTGTGTCAACCTGAGTCATTAGTCAAATCTACTTATACCGGTTTGCGAGTTAGGTGATATCTAGCAAATTGCAGTTTGATGTGCATAAGTAAAAAGCCAAAAATCCGGATGCCAGAAATCCGAGAATCCGGACTTTTCGAAAACTTATTTTTTTTTTTTTTTAATTTTGCGGGCTTTTGTGTGTCTGTGCGTATGCATGAGCGCCACAGATGTACAGCGACTTCAAGCGACCACGCGGTCGCCACTTTAAAACGAGCAATCAAACTGTGACAAAGTATGTAATTTTGAGTCCTACTCTTTCCATTTACAGAGTACTGTACAAGCCCATAATAATGGCTCCTAAAGTAGATAAACTTCGTTGTGTGAAGAGAAAGAAGAACACGTTGAAATGGAGTGACAAACTTGAAATAATTAAGAAACTAGAACGTGGTGTGAGCAATACTGTTCTAATGGAAACATTCGACATTGGAAAGTCTACAATTTATGATATAAAAAAGGCAAAGAATAAAATTCTAGAATTCACAGCGTTTCTTTAAAACTACTCGTTTTGATAAATGAAGCATGCTATATTTGCTAATGAATAAACTATCAAAATGTACCTGTTCAGCTCTTCTTTATTCCTCCTTAAATTTGAATTTTAAAAGTACTGCCTGAGAATCCGGAAAATCCGAAAAACCGGACCGACCCAATCCCCAAGCAGTCCGGATTTTTGGACTTCTACTATTGAGAAACAGATGATTTGTATTGTCAATTTGAGTATGCTAATTAAGTTCAGATATTCTTAGCTAGGATTAGGAGTGAAAATGAGCAAAATATTTTGCCAATATTTCTCAAATTGTCATATAAGCGATCAGGGGGAATTGTTTTTTAAATAAATTGTGTCATGTTTTATAGGAAATACAAGAAAATTCAGTTTAGACAAATATTACCCGCCATAACACACTACACGATAGTGTCCTCGCCAAAACCAGGAGTGCCCGAGGCATGAGCCAATCAGAGTGGCTTGCGAGTGTAACATCACCTGCCTAACTATGATGATTGACTGGAAGCTGAGTTCGTGCCCCAGCAAGAGGGCACTCGGTTTTCAAACCCAGAGTTTGTGTTGGATTTTTGTGTAGAGGTGTGGGACGTCTGTGGTGGCGACATGGCAGGTATTCGGGTGTATTCTATTTTGGAAATCCTTAAGTTCCCATTTGTTATGATATACGTAGTTCCCGTTTAACTAGCTAGGAGAATAGGTCTATTGTTTTGGAGTGTAATTGTCAAGTCCTAATAGAACGCGTTAAAAAAATACAGTAACAGTTAATAAGTGTAAGTTGATTTACTTTAAGTGTCTGGGTGATATGCAGTGATACAGCGATCCTTAAGAAAAAAACACACCTATCACCTGTTTCCCCCTAGTATCTCAGTTATCGCATGTTATTCCTGTTCCCAATTTATCATCATCCCCATCCATTCTTCCTCTCCCCTTTGGTGCGAAGCCAGCTCTAACCACAAACCAGCCGTTAGCTCCCTCACTCCTCCCATCTCACCTCCATTTCACGGGTATATAGAGAATGAAAGAAAGAAAATCGAATAATGAGAACTAAGAAGAGAGAAAATAAAAGTAAAATAAAAAAAAAGTATTATTACACTAGACTGAAGTACTGAGTGTGGATGACGTGGACACCAAATGGATAAATTACATCAACACGGAAGCTCACCACCTCTTCTTCCTTGGGAAGTCCATCAGATTACACCCACATCGAATCAAAAGACTTATGCAGCAGAGAGACAGCGCCTTTTATCTCAATGACCACAACCGCTACATGTTCCTTCGCAACCAAGTCATCCGTGAAATACGCACTGCAAGGAAGTCTCTTTACCCAACCAAGCTGCACCATCTGAAGCAGACCAACATCAGTCAGTGGTATGGCAAGCTTAAAGAACTCTGTGGAAGAAATAATAAGACACACCCCCTCCCCTTCTTTGCACGCTCTCTAATGGTGACACAGCTGAGCAATCAAACAACCACTTCTCAACTACTGTATATGCCAGACGCTCCCCCGGCTTTACACAACCAGTCTCCCTGCTTACCTACCAGCCCCCTTTCCCACTGACTTAGTGGAAGAATTTGAAGTAGCAAAATGCCTGGACAAACTGAAGTTAAAGTGCTCCACCCTCCACATTTTTTCCCCATTTATTTGGCACCCCCCCTACATCCTTGTGTAAAGTGAAGGGCAGAAGCGTTTACAGCACCCAACAGGGAAGCATGCCAAGTTCATGCTTGCCTTATGTCTCATGAGTTAAGGGCGTAGAAGCCTGAAGAGTCGAGGGAGTAGAAGCCTGAAGAGTCAATGCTTTATGTCTAAGCAAGTTATTGGAAGTTCCAACAACTTGTCCCTGAATACGAATTCGCAACTTTCGACTTACAGCAGGTACCTACTTTACTGCTAGGTGAACAGGGACCAGGGACCAAGGGGACTAGGAAGAGTGTCCAAACAACTTCCGCCGGCCCAGGAATCGAACCCGTGACATTTTGCTTGCGAGGCAAGAACGGTACCGCTCTACTACCAGCTCCCACCCTCCACATTGACTTACCAATGAAACTCTACAAGTTCTCCCCTGAACTGGCTTCTCTCAGTTAAGCAAGATGACCAGCTGACAAGGACCTCATATGGGTCACCAGTGCCCAAGTCAACCAGCCCACAATCCTTAAATGAGCTACGACCCATTGCCATCACCCCAATACCCAGCTTAGTCTGCGAAAATTTCGTTTTTGACTGCGCTTATGCTGATATTGCAGGCGCCATAGATCCTCGGCAATTTGGCAATATGAAAACTTCCTCCAACACTCACTGTCTTGTCAGCTTTCTCGAATACATATACCGCCATCTGAAAAACGAGAGACGTCTGTGGCTGTCGCCTGCATTGACTTCACCAAGGCACTTAACCTAGTCGATCACAATTTAATCAACAACAAAGCTATCGACCTCGGGTTTCGTTGAAGTCTTATACCATGGCTTAGACTTTCTTGGTGACCGACACAAAGCCGTACGCTTCCGAGGGACTGTTTACACTTTTCAGTCACTCACCTGTGGCGTCCCCCAAAGCACCAAGATGAGATCGCTCTGCTTCCTCATGCTTAACAATGATGCCCTGAGAAATAACCTCTGCTCGCTGGAAATATGTTGACGACTCCACCATTGGGATCGCTGTGAACAACTCGGCTCCCGACTACAATCGCCCTCCAGAATATATTGATTGATTGATTGATACGTTTATTGAGATACAAAAAACATTAATACATCACAAAGGGATGAAGTGACATAAGTCATCCCCACCCCAGTCCAGCAATGTCCCTCTCAGGACTCACATAAATCCCTAATATTTCATATAATCAGTTATAGTACATAGCTGTATTCTAGATGCAAAATTTCTATATTTCTTTAATATTTCATCTATTTTCCTATTTTTAAACATCCACTCTATTTGCTTGGGGACATTATTTATATGGGCATTTCTAAATACATTAAGCAATGGGCATTCCAGTATAAAATGTGGCAGGGTATGGGATCTGGATGTTCTACAAACTCTACATTCTTTATCCTGTTCACTTCTTTCAGCTCCAAGCTCCCAATAATATATATATCCTAGTCTTAACCTCATATACACTGAATCTTTCCACCTACTTCTATCTTTCCCATATGTAAATTTTGTGTTCATGAGAACATGATGGTAATGTTTCATTGTTTCACTTTTCTCGTATATTTCATTCCTTTTGAAATTGTCTTCTATTGATTATATTTTCCGTAATTTGCTCCTTAATTGTTTCAAGATTTTAGTACATATTATGTCGATCTCGGCCTTTTCCGTGGCTCTTTTTGCTATTATATCTACTGTGTTACGAATTGGGGATTTAGAATATAGTTCAAAGTCTACCCAGATCCCAACAGGCAACAACAATAAAAAAACAAAGACAATCGGACTATAAAAGGGTAGACAAAGGATGCGAGTTTTTGTTGTGTATAATAAAGTACCATAAATTCCTTAACAAAATATTCAGCTTTCTATAATTTACCCTTAACCATACTTAACCTAAACATATGCAACATTGGCTTAACAGTATATACATATTTATACAACATAAAACAATCGTGAAGCAAGGTGGAGGTGGGAGGCAATATAAGATTACAAATACTTAAGTGCGGAGCTGAGATGGCTGACGAGTAAGGCTGAGTATTGTAGAAGACGGTAGGTAGTCACTGTGCCGCAGGTTTCCAGGATAGGTGATCCTATGGTCACTTCCCAGAGTGAACTGAACTCTCATCGAACTGGAGCTGATGAGGAAGACTTGGAGGAGGTGACGCAACAACCAGGATATGGAGAAGGGAAACCCCGGAGTGGTAACTAAGACTAGTCGTACTCGGGTTTCGTCCCTAGATGGCGTTGCTCGTGGTGCTGGGTAGGTAGATCATGACAATTGATGGCGTGGTTCGTAACACACCCCCCCTCCAAAGACCTCCATAGCGCAGGCGCGAAGGAGGTGATCACCTGGTGCGTTTGGAGAGTAGCTGCTGCATTTCCACTGGAGCTCGGGATAAGGAGTCCGCAATCAGGTTGTCCACCCCATTTATGTGCCGGACTTGTAGATTATAGGGCTGGGTGAGGAGAGCCCAGCGGAGGATTCGCTGGTTGGAGGTCTTGTTGGTTTGGATGAACATGAGTTGGTTAGGGTCGGTGAAGACTAGGGTTGTTTGTGGGCAAGACTGGAGGTAACATTCAAACTTCTTTATTGCCATCACCAGAGCCAGGGCCTCCTTCTCTATGGTCGAGTAGTTGGTCTGATGTTTTTTCAACTTGGCAGAGTAGTATGCCACAGGGTGAAGGACATCAGTGGTTGGGTCGGGTTGTAGGAGCACAGCCCCCACTCCGACACCGCTAGCGTCGATTTGCAGATGGAAGGGCAAGGTGTAGTCAGGGGGGTGGACTACAGGCTTGGAGGCAAGGAAGGCTTTAAGGCGGCGGAAAGACTGGTCGCACCTCTGGTTCCAGATGTAAGGGACCGCAGAACTGGTAAGGTCTGTGAGGGGTCCGGCCACGCTGGAGAAGTTACTGCAGAACCGACGGTAGTAGCCGCACATCCCCAGGAAGCGCATGAGTTCCTTCCTCGTTCTTGGAGTGGGGAAGGACAAGATGGCTTTAACGTTTGCGTCCTTGGGTCTCACCATACCATGCCCAACGATATGTCCCAGGTAAGTCACTGAGGCCCGGCCAAATGCAGATTTAGCCAGGTTTATGGTGAATCCAGTCTCTTGCAGTCGTGCGAACAGTATCTCCAAACGCACCAGATGTTCGTCCCAGCCGTCCGACACCACCACCAGGTCATCCAGGTAGGCGAATGTCCCACCTAGGTCCTGAATCAGGTAATTGATTGCCCTCTGGAATGTGGCCGGAGCATTAGAAAAGCCAAACGCCATAACCAAATATTGAAAAAGACCAAATGGAGTTATAAATGCTGAGATTATTTGTGCCCTATCCGTGAGTCCCACTTGATAATATCCTTTCAACATGTCCACGGTAGATATAAATTTTGCACAGCCTATGCTGTCTATTATATCTTCACTCAAAGGTAAAGGGTAGGAGTCTGAGACAGTGACCTGGTTCACTTTACGATAATCGGTACAGAAACGAAAAGTGCTATCGGGTTTTGGAATGAGAAGGCAAGGTGAAGCCCAGGGGGAGGTACTAGGCTCAGCTAAGTTATGTTTTAACAAAAAATCTACCTCCTTTTTCATAATCTCTCTTTTTTGTGGATTTAGTCGATATGCTGATTGCCTAATGGGTTGTACATCATCTGAGATTAGCTTAATATCATGTTTAAGTATATTGCAAAACCCTGGGAGGTCTTACGTGACCTTAGGAAATGTTGATAATAACTTAGTGAGATCTTTTGCTTGAGATGGATTCAGAACAGAAAAATACTCATCCAAGTTGTTGAGTATGTGACTGCTAGCAGGGTTTTCTTTAGGTAGAGGGAAGTCTAAATTCTCCAATAGGTCCATGTCATCTGTCTCCGGCTCCGGCCCTGACAAAACCGTATGCAATACAGGTAGGCTTATAGCCTCTGGGATGTCTTCCTCTGACTGACTGGAATGCTAAAGTTTCATGAGATTAATGTGAACAAGTTGTGAATCATTTCTGCGATCAGGAGTATGGACTATATAGTTGAGGGGAGATAGTTTATTAGCATTGATTTGAAAGTTTTGATGGAACCGTTCCAAGCAACCTTGGGATGGTGGATGGTAAGCCGAAGATGTACAATGGTCCACAATGAGGTCTTTCATCACCTGTTTGAACACAGATGAATCAGATTGTTGGGCTTTAATGAGCTCATCCTTACTAATGGTCTTATTGTACAGATCTTCTGTGGGTAGGAAGATATTGGAGGTGGTTTTAGATGAAGAGGGCCCATTTCGCACACTCTGTGACCGGGTGACAGCACAAGATGGGAAAAGGCGAGGAATAGTTTCTTCAAGGTCAGTGGTGGAGTTGACAGGTAAGGGAGAGTCGACTGTCTTTATGTTGGGAACCACTAGATCTCCTACCAAGTCATTACCCAATAATAAATGAATGCCGCTCACAGGCATTGGATCTTTCCTAATGGCTATTTGCACTTCCCCAGTAATAAAGGGACATTGGAGGTGCACTTTAGCTAAGGGATAGGAAGAATGGGATGAGACATCTGAAATTAGAACACTCTTCTTAGTAAATGCGGTAGATATATCAGGAATGACGTTAAACAGGAGGATAGATTGTGCTGCGCCCATATCACGTAGTATACGAATAGGGAAAGAACGAGACCCCTCTATGATTGAAATTTTTCCCTCATAGGTGAATGAAGAGAAGAGATCCTGATGGGGCCCTTCCATATTGGTGGTTGCTATTGGTTTGAATTTGGGATCCAGGGAACTACTTTTAGAAGTTCGACACTTTGGGTGTTTACAAGACTGGATCGTATGGCCTGGTTTTTTACAGTAAGAACAATAAAACTTGGTTGCATCAGGGGGGGTAGGTGTGGGACCTTTCGACCTACCACTCACGTCCCCAAGGTTATCATCAGAGGAGGACCTAACATGTCGGAAAGTACCACGTTCCCTACGGCACAGTGACTCCACCAGCAAGGCATATGCATCAGCCAGCTCAGCCGCACGCCCTAAATTAACCTCTCCACGCTCCTCCACATGCTTCAAGATGTGAAATGGTATCCTGCTCTTCCACTCCTCCAGGACTACCAAGTTTAACAAATCCTGAGGTGGCCATTAAGAAAACCTAGATGAATTAATTAATGGTCAAAAATATAAGATAAGTGGATTACCCTAGAAAATATCACGGCAGTGGATAACCAGAAAGTCCCGGAAACTACCCAAGTTATACCTAGGGAAATTACACTTATGAATATTGTTCTTCTGATAAGATCCTTAAATAAGGATAAGAGACTTGAAAGAGGAAGGGGGTATTACGGCATTAATATAAAGATCCGGATTAACAACCCTTAGATACTTGAAACAGGAAGGGCGTATTACGGCATTAATATAAAGATCCGGATTAACAACCCTTAGATACTTGAAACAGGAAGGGCGTATTACGGCATTTATATAAAGATCCGGATTAACAACCCTTGAGTAAACAGGAAGGGCGTATTACGGCATTAATATAAAGATCCGGATTAACAACCCTCAGATACTTGAAACAGGAAGGGCGTATTACGGCATTTATATAAAGATCCGGATTAACAACCCTTGAGTAAACAGGAAGGGCGTATTACGGCATTAATATATAGCTCCGGATTAACAACCCTTAGATACTTGAAACAGGAAGGGCGTATTACGGCATTTATATAAAGATCCGGATTAATAACCCTTGAGTTACTTTATTATTGACCCGGAATGAGATAATGAGAAGAACAATAATTGAGGCTTTATAATTATGGGGTCCTGGTAGAGCGGGGCGTCCCAAGATATCACTTCACCCTAAACTAGTGAATATGGAACAGCCTACTCTGGAGCGAGGGTACGGCATTAAACTGATCCGGATTCTTCCCTACACTCGATAAGACTTACTACACGACTGCCACGTGTAATAACAGGTAAGCCTTATGACACTTGGAACCTAATATCCTACGTCTGTCACTCTTACTGTACGATAATACCAATATATGCACACACATATGAAGGAAACTTTAAACCACCGTAAAGCAATTGTGAACAGAAGTGACTGGGAGGAATAATTAACAAGGAGTAACGAGGGGGGAAGAAATATGGCACTTAATGTTGGGTCCTGTCACGGTCGCCATTTGTTACGAGTTGGGGATTTAGAATATAGTTCAAATTCTACCCAGATCCCAACAGGCAACAACAATAAAAAAACAAAGACAATCGGACTATAAAAGGGTAGACAAAGGATGCGAGTTTTTGTTGTGTATAATAAAGTACCATAAATTCCTTAACAAAATATTCAGCTTTCTATAATTTACCCTTAACCATACTTAACCTAAACATACGCAACATTGGCTTAGCAGTATATACATATTTATACAACATAAAACAATGGTGAAGCAAGGGGGAGGCAATATAAGATTACAAATACTTAAGTGCGGAGCTGAGATGTCTGACGAGTAAGGCTGAGTATTGTAGAAGACGGTAGGTAGTCACTGTGCCGTAGGTTTCCAGGATCGGTGATCCTGTGGTCACTTCCCAGAGTGAACTGAACTCTCGTCGAACTGGAGCTGATGGGGAAGACTTGGAGGAGGTGACGCAACAACCAGGATATGGAGAAGGGAAACCCCGGAGTGGTAACTAAGACTAGTCATACTCGGGTTTCGTCCCTAGATGGCGTTGCTAGTGGTGCTGGGTAGGTAGATCAGGACAATAGATGGCGTGGTTCGTAGTGCTGGGTAGGTAGATCATGACAATTGATGGCGTGGTTCGTAACAACTGCTTCATTAAGACCAATGCCTGCATGTGAAGGGACCCATACAAATTGAACATTATGGACATTTTTCCTTATTGTATTTACTAATTTTCTACATGAACCAATAATGTGTTCAAAGACTGGACTCCCACTGTTCAAAGAATTCAAAGCTGCCCTACTATCAACAAAAAAATATGCATCTTTATACCTCTTTACAACATTTTCCAATTTTACTAACATTGCATATAACTCAGCTTGTGTTGATGATATTATACTGCTCAACCGAAGTCCAATTTTGATGTCATCATTTCCCTGTTCTGTGTACTGTCTTATAAGGATCCCACACCCTGCCCTGCCACTTGACATAACTGAACCGTCACAATATACATGCAATGTGTTTGTTTTAGGCAAATTACTAATCTTATTCCCATATAAAGCCCTTAACTGTCCTGGTTCATGTAATGATTTCTTCATTGTGAGAGGCACTATGTCTAACTCTACTTCTCGTTCTTCCCAGGGTGGATTCTTACAACTCTTCTGAACAGCTGTACACCAGTCTGCCAGATTACATTTTTTAATAATATTTACTAATCCATTCATGTATCCTCTCTTGCCTTGCCTGCAGAAGGTCCTTTTATCCTTTAAACCATCATTTATATCTTGTACAAATTTACCGCCGCTGTTCCCTCTCATTAATCGAACTGCTGCAACTGTATTAATTTCATTGACCCTCTGTGAAATGCTTTGTAACCCAAGTTCCATTTTCATTATCTCAATCATTGCATTCTTTTGACACCCTAAAATTATTCTCATTGCTTCATTTTGCATGATCTCAAGCTTCCGTAGCCTTCCTTCACCAGTACAAGAGAGGACAGGTGCTGCATAGTCTATAAGTGATCTGATGGTAGAAATATACATCATTCTCAGTATGGGTACCCCAGCACCTTTACCACAACATGCTATATACTGTCAGACTGGGGGTCACTAATGCTAACGGGGAATACTTAACTCTAATCTTAATTTCTAAGGGTCGCTGCCACCATACCCCCTCTGGACAGCATGTAGCTCGTTAGGTAGCGTGCAGAGTGGACTAGGCATTGGGTTACGTTTTCCATTGACCAGATCGATAAGGGGAAAGAAGGGTGAAACCATAACATGTCTTAATTAATTTATTCCTTACAAAGCATACTGGTAAAAAACATACAAATGAATTGGTCTTCCTCGGAAGAACAACGAAAATGTTGGTTACCCAGATGGGCACCAGACGTCTTACATTAATGGCGTGTCATCCACATACTTATTGCATAACAATCTGTGACCACCTTACCTCGGTCATTCCTTCTTACACTATCCCTTAACACATCAAACTGCTCCACCTGTATGGAACATAGCACCGTCGGTTACCATACATAGTAGCAGCATTTCAACACACATGCTACACTCCACCCCTGCAGGTATGGGACTCCTTGTAACTTTCAGGTATACACAACAGGCGCCTCGTTCGCACACAGCCCTCGGTGGGTAAAGACGAGGGCTTCACCTAGAGACATACCAGTATTATTTCTACGCCTGGTATTATAGGTCGCTCCAAGTGACGACCGCAGAGTTTCTCACGGTCTCCTTATTTGTTACTACTCATTTGGAGTGGGGTGCTGGAAATCCACAGGTTCACAGTGGATTGGCATAGCTGGAAGTAGTCACCACCTGTTGGGACGCTCATAGGGATAATGGCTGCCGGGCAGCAAGGCACACCGACCGCATGGAACCTGAGGTGACGGTAGAACGGAGGGTACTGAGAAATAATGCCTGACGGGCGGTTATCACACCCCCTAACACATTACTATTACACTTATGTATCAGGCAAAGCTTTAAACTGTAATAACTTCTATATAAGCCTTAATTATAGGGCGGGATATAGCCCGATAGGACACTGACCTGAGGTGACGGTAGAACGGAGGGTACTGAGGGCAGTGCCCTGCCGCTCGTCACCGAGTAGGCCTACAGTTTCCAATCTTTAATTTTTACTTTTATTTCTTACGGTTCTCACCTGAACACTTTTCGGTATATTGTCACTCATGCCGTATAAACACATTTTAATCCTAAATTACACACCAAGGTAAGGTCTTGGTTTGCTAGTTCGTGGGTAAATTCATTGGGTTATAATATCAACGAGGCACACCCGAGGCGGGTACATGACGCGCCTTAAAACAAAGGCTGAATGTTCATGGCGGGGGTGTATCAACTTCACTTAAAACCGTAATGAGGGATCCTCCTCTCACACATTGCACTATTTGAACACAGTCATAAGATTCTGTGATCACTGTACCTGTCGTGGGTGTATGTCACGTGAGGATACGAGGTGTATTAAGTTCATACCGACGCATACAAGATATTTCCTTAAAAGTATAGTTTCTGGGTCACTTCCAACACTTCACATAGTTCTAATACCTTTACCCTTTTTCCAGATCATTGTTCTCATGTATTTTCATATGATATCTGTGGAAGTTATGTTCGCTACACACTTAGTCCTACAGTACACTAGCCCGGCTCAACTGGACTTTCCCAATCATCTTATGGATGCCCTGAATTCTCCTTAATGCTATGAATACGTACAATTAACATTATATAACTGTACCTGGGTACAATACAACACATGGTCTAGTAACATTGAGTAGGTGAGTTATCTTTTAACAATGTTTCCCATTTTCTGAGATTCTACAAGCGCGGTGGATTTGAATGTTATATAGCGTAATATGAATTAAATGGGGTTTTTAGGAATGACAATGATGTGCGTAGTACAGCTAGAGCCTTCAAGGGCTGTAATCTTGCTCTACATTGAGTGAGGACATGATATATTTCTGCCTCTTTACTTTCACAAGTAAAGCCAATATACATTCCTAAATATTTATACTTTGACACTTTCTCAAAAAATTTTCCATTTAGAAAAACGGATTCAGTTCCTCTTCCTTTACATTCACACTTGGGTTTTTCTTCATTGATAACTAAGCCCATCTTTTGAGAAAGAACACTAAAATTATTAATGCAATCTGCAAATTTTTTACAGAGTTTCCTTGAAATAAGATGTCATCTGCATAAATGATGGTTACAACTCCTTCAGGATATTTGTGTGAGGCTATCTTGTTCATTAACATTGGACTCAATACTCCCCCTTGGGGAGTGTCTAGTTCAAGTGCTCTTTCCTCAGACAAACATCCCTGATACCATACACAGATTCTCCTTCCATGCAAGTAGTCACCTATCCAGTGTAACAACTTTCCTGATACCCCTAGAGCAGCCAGCTCATTCATAACTACTTCACTGTGAGCTTTATCAAATGCTCCTTGTAAATCCACAAAAACTCTACATCTGTCTGCATCATTTGATAAACATTTTATAACACAGTCTGAAGTACATTTCCCTTCCAAAAAGCCAAATAAATTACAAGATAGATTTTCCCCCACAATATATATAAACCTATTTAATAATACTCTCTCCATCATGGAAAAACAAGATGTTAAAGACACTGGCCTGTATCCACCAGTTGCCTTAGGGAAAGGAATAACTATCGCTTTCTTCCATTCTGTTGGTAATCTACCCTCTGTATAGCTCATGTTGAATAAATCTAATAATGGACTATTTTCCATACCAACTAAGCAGTTCAAAATTTCATAAGTTACACCATCTTCGCCTGGTGCTGTAGATTTTCCTTTTTTAACAGCATTTCATAACTCATCTTGAGTAATATCTACACATGTCACATCACAAATATTTAGAGCTGATGAAATAACTCTTCTTCTTTCATTTTGCCACTCATCTAATGCTTCTATTGTCCTGTTAGGCAGAGAGGCAACACTAGCTGCTTTGGCCCATTTGCCAACCAATTTATTAGCTTCTTCCTCTGGATGAGGATGGCTAATAAAATTACTCCGTTTTCCTCTAATTTTGTTAATATCCTGCTATATTTCTTTGAGATTTTTACTCTCTCCAATGTGCTGTGCAAAGTCTTGCCAATATTTCTCCCTTGCAGCCTTCCTAGCCTGCCCACATATTTTGGCTATATCCATGAAGATTTCCCTATCTTCTTCTCTTCTACCATTCTTTACCCAATCTTTATGTGCTGCCTTTAACATTTGTGTCCATCCCTTCAACATTTTGTCATTGGTATAGCAGTGTTTCCTAGCCCCATGTGTGTAATGGGCCCCTGTTTCATCAACAGAACATATTATATAAATGGGTCAATACATCTGATATTATATTCAGATTCACCACCCTGTAACTTTCCACTGGCTATGAGGTGACATGTTCAATGCACATGATAAGGTGTGCCCACGGGAAGCTGCGTCATACTATGCTGAGTAAAGGCATAAGTAGCCGGCTCTCTGGCCACCTGAAGCGAGCAGTAGTTTGATATCCTTGACTAGAGGAAGACGTTATTTGAGAGCCGCAGTGGATGGCTCCGTCTTCCCTTGATGGGGAATGACGTACCCATACTGTTCTCCCTCGATGGGTCACTACTCAGGAGTCACTCACAGCAACGTATATCGTAAGGACGTGGCCTAACGTTTATAGTACATAAACGCCGTCCCTTTCTCATTCACTCATATACAGTGGAACTTACGGTCGATCTACACTCAGGAATTATAGATACAATCATTTTATAGTAAAACAAGGAACTACAGTTTGGGTTTCGTTACTTAAACCCAAATAATAAATATATGTGAATGGCCTGGTTAATTGTACAATCCAGCTGATCCATGTGTCTTATTTATCTTTTTCTGTGTTGACTTAGTTAAATATCTTTCTATCTCCCCAACTAAGTCATTATAAAAGCTATCCATACAGACTGGTGTATAATTTCTGTACCATTTCTCTATATTTTGGGTAAACACTTCTATGTCATCCTTGTTTAGTTTCAATCTCTTCCTCCTATATCTCACCTGTCTCTTCCCTAATGGTAATTGAACATACACAACAAAATGGTCACTGACTAGCTCCCTTATTATCTCACATTCTCCCTGGACTCCCTGACTGCTTATCATGCAAGCATAGTCTAACCTTCCTCCTTTAATATGAGTCACTTCCTTATTTCCTAACAAGTAAGCATCTGGGTGATCTTGTAAAAATTGCCCAAATTTTATACCATTACTATTAATTCTCCCCATTGTTTGGAGTCTTGGATGTCGAGCATTAAAATCTCCTACAGCCAAAGTTGAGTCCAAAAACATGCAATCTGGTATGAAGTTGAGGTCAAAACAGCCTCGAGAAATATACAAATTTGCTATGTTCAATTCTCCTTCCTTCAAATATAACTTTATACAGATACTTTCTATTCCTTGTACTCTACTCGGGCTTCCAACTAGTTCTGCTGGTATGGAATTCTTAATGTATGTTGAGACCCCTCTTATGCCTTCACCCGAATAGAGATGAAATCCCTTATATTCAGACAGTTTAAGCAGGTCACCTTTCCTGTCTCCAGTCTCTTGAAGGGTAATTATGTCAATATTATTTTTAAGGGTAAAGTAATGTACATCTGTCACTCCATTTCGTAGACCATTAACATTCCAGGACATTATCTTAAGGCTAGCTAGATCCATGATTAATTTTTACACATTTTATATCCTTTCCAATCAGATTCTTTAAGAAGGCCTAATCCTCCTGCACAGATTCCCATTTCCTCAAAAGTTTTTCTTTATCAGCATCTTTACACTTTACCAACACATTTTTAAAACTTTCAGTTGTTGCTCCCTGCACTACACAATCCTTTATTTTTCTCTCCTTCCCTTTAATACTTATTTTAAGCACTGAATTTTTCAAAAGCTTGAGCTCTTCACTTTCCTCTTTCCTTATATTATTCACAGCTTTGTTTCCCTTTCTTTATTTATCACTGTATCAAGTCTTTTCTCTATCACTTCTATTTTCTGACCTAACTTTTGCAAAAGCTGAAACATCTTACGCACCTCTTCTCCCAGAATTTCTTGCACAGTTTTATCACTAACCTGGAGGGCTGCACCACTACTCTCACTTGCTACTTGTTTATTACTCTGTTTGTTCCTGGCATCAACAACTCTTCCGGCCGCAAGCGCAGTCCTTATCCTACTTGAATCTTCATGCCAGGCATTCTCAGAGATCACTGTCTCCAATGTCTGTGTGTTCTCCTGCTGTCTTGTCACTGTCAAACCACAGCGTACTTCTTCAGTGTTCTCCGAATAATTCCTTTGTTGGTCACTTCTCATACGTGGCCTCAACTCGCATGCAATTGAACTAGCACTGAGTTTTACCACAATTACAACAACAAGGCTTCACTTTCTCTCCTGCTTTGATCTTGTCCTTACAGTTGCTAGATTCGTGCCTCTTCCCACAGAATCTACAACGTGGGTCCAGTTGACAGCTCCAGGCCTTATGTCCTCATTTGCAACACTTGAGACGCATTATTGGTCCCTCCACATATAGTGCCACCTTCCTATACTCTGCCCCTGTGATGAACACTTTCTCTGGAACCTTTCCTCTCATTAGAGCAATAACCTGGCTTCTCTCTTCGCCCCTTATTAAATGTCTCTTGACCCAAACAAATCTTTCGTCATCCAATAAGTATTCTGGATCTAGTATTACAGGGTACCTGAAGATTATTACCTTTGTAAGTAGTATGTCGCTCTCCTCTGGCGAAACCATCAGTAATCCCTTGTACCCAACAGTTGTCAACATTTCCACAGCCTCCATGGTCCCCACTGTAAGATAAGGCTTGTGTGTGCCTTCTTTCAAAAGAGGCTCAAAGCTGTGATGCTCCCGTCCTAGTTGTACTGCTCATTTTAATTTTTCAAGGAAGGTCATCGGGCATGACTGTGGAAAAATTAACCTCTTCCTGACATGACCAACTTCACCTTGTGTGTGTTCTTGTCTGCTTCCTTCAAATTCCATACTTTGCTCTGTTCTTGATCCATTCTCCACTATCTCCTCTCTGTTATTTCCATTATTATTACCACCCACACACGTTTTTTGTCCTAGATTTCTTTGTCTCTTCTCCTCTCTCACTGTCTTCTTGCCAGCATGTCTCCCTCATCCTTTTAGAAATTTCTTTCTTTTTCACAACCTCTTGTTGTAGCTGTATTTTGTCACTTTCGAACTTCCCTTGTGCCTCATCACTCGTATTAGACTCATCACTACTCAACTCAAGGTCTTCAAGAACTTCGTCCAACACTATCTTTTCTTTACTCTTCCATGTAGAGTTCTTAAGCGATAATTCACTTTCCATGGGGCAATGTTGACATCCCACAACACCCAGCCAGGAGTGATGGGACCCCGAGCAGTTATTTTCGTGTGGTAAACAGTAAGTTCTCAACACCAAAGTTGCTTGACGATACTTATCTTATCTTATACACAAGTAGGTAAGTCTATATATCCTTCAGATAATGTAATAGGCTCGAAAACATCCCAAATTTGGGAGCTAGCACTCACAGCTGTGTTTACCAGTGCCCGCCACCCAACGTATGAATATATTGAAGTCTCCAAAATTGGGCCACCAACAACCATGTCACCATCAACCATATCAAGACCATGGGTATGCACATCAACCTCTCCTCTAAAGCCCCGTCCACACTATCAGACAGTGACCGTCGGGCACGCGTGTGAGTCCGTCATCGCAAACTTTGTGGCAACTTTGACGGGCAAATCAGCGGACAGTCTGTGCTCTTAGTTAAGCGAAATCAGCAGACTGCCCGGTGGTTTGGCGCCAGGCATGGACCGACGACGCTGCCAGCCACAAAAAGTTACACCTGGCTGTCAGTCTCTCAAGGTCTCACCACGAGCCACAGGTGGTGGTTGCTCGGTTTACCTCGTCATCATGTCTAGCCCCCAGTCCACGTACACCACAGAACATGCAAACCTCCACTGGTCCAGACAAGATACCGTACGGTTAATTGACCTTTATCGCCGTTACCCGTGCCTATGGAATGTCAAAAGTGACATGCACAAAGATAGAGACAAACGTGCAGCAGCACTCAAGGGAATTGCAGAGGAGATAAGGAAAATTACTGCTTCCATTACCACAGGGGGATATAAAGCGGAAAATAGAGACACTACGAAATCAACGTAGACGTGAAATGAGACTGGTACATAAATCACAGAAGTCAGGAGGTGGGACAGACGAAATTTACAGCCCAAAATTATGGTGCTTTAATGACCTGTCATTTCTGAATGATAGTGACACAGAGCATCTGTGTCAAACAAGGATTATGCACATCAACCTCTCCTCCGATATTGTCCCACCCCCTTCCATTACTTAAGGTCCGAACACACTCCGGGATGTAGATTCCACGAAGCTCCTCGGCGTCACCATAGACAACAAACTAAATTGGAAACCACACGTCAGTGAAGTTGTCAGACCCTCCAGTTTCCGTCTCCACCTCCTCCACCGACTCAAGTCCCTCGGAGTTCCTGCACCCGAGCTCCTCAGTGTTTACTCAACATTCATACTTCCCAAGCTCACCTATGCCTCCCCTACCTGGTCTTCCTCACTAAATGCCACACAACGTAAACACCTGTAAAAAGTGCAAAAGAGGGCATGCAAGATTATTCTCTCCCCTTCCTACTCCACATATCAAGAAGCGCTCAACACACTGACCCTTTCGACTCTCACTGACCATCACCACGACCTCATCTGCAAATTTGGTAATAAGCTTCTGCACCTTCCTCGACACCGACTCCTACTACCACCTGAGGTCCCTAGCCCGAGAATTGCTGCTCGACACCACAACCGCATCCAGCCCATACGTGCACGAACTGATCGCTATAAGAACAGCCCAGTCCCACCCACTGTAAAAATTATCAATAACTTGTAATAAACCAGTGTATTCACTCCCAGTAAATACTATTTCTTGCACTGTCACGATGCTGAAATGCCCTGTAGTTTGAGCTTTTCCCCATCTAGTTATTATATATCTTACTTATATCACTTATGTTATTTGTATATTATTTGTAATTCGAAACCCATTCTCCAATTATGTAACTGTATATTTTCAGCCTTCTGGCTGCCAAGCTCCTTCAATAAACCGTTAATTATTATTATCATTATTATTATTATTATTATGGATGCCGGTACCAATCACACTACTGAAGATGTGGCTAAGGAGTTATGTTCTGATCATGTGGTACGTAAGCATTCTCTCTCTCTCATTATGAAGGGGCTTTAGCTCTGGAGGCAGACGGGATGGAGGGGCTGATAATTCCATTCTCATGTAGTTAAATCACGCTCACTTCCATCTTGTAGTTCATGTAATATCGTCATATGACTTACCAATACTTCTCTCCTACTTAACCACTCTTTACACCAGATCGTTTTCTGCACTCTGTCCTTACTTTTCTTTTTTACAAATACAGCAATTAATATGCTATACGGCGCTATTTTCTTCTTTTCAACTGTGTTATGCATGGTGATACCGCACTCAGGGCTGCCGGCCACCTACTCAGGAATGTCGACAACATCAGTCATGCCTGACAGACCGTGCCCGGTGAGGGCACAATCCGCCAGTCACTGTCCGATAGTGTGGACGGGGCTTAACCTTGTCCCACCTCCTTCCATTATTTTGGGCTCCAAAACACTCCAGGTTCTGGACTCCACCAAGTTCCTTGGCGTCACTATAGACAACAAACAAATCGAAAAACACGTCAATACATCTGTCAAATCCTCCAGTTTTCGCCTCCACTTCCTCCGCCGTCTCAAGTCTCGGAGTTCCTGCGCCCGAGCTCCTTAGTGCTTACTCAATATTCATACTACTTCACAAGCTTACCTATGCCTCCCCTGCCTGGTCTTCCTCCCAAAATGCCACACAACGGAAAACCCAGAAAAAGTGCAGACGAGGGCAAGCACGATTTTTCTCCCGCTCCTACTCCACATATTAAGAAGGGCTCAACACACCGACCCTCTCGGCTCTCTGATCACCACGAACTCCTCTGCAAATTTGGCGAGAAGCTTCTGCACCATCCTCGACAACGGCTCTTGCTTCCACCCGAGATCCCTCGTCCGCGGATTGCTGTTCGACACCACAACCGGCCCATACGAGCTGATCGTTATTAGAACAGCCCAGTCCCAACCATTGTAAAAAATTATCAAAAACTCTTAGTCAACCAGTGTGTTTACTCACAGACAATCTTAGTTTTGCACGGTTACTATTTTGCAATTCCCTGTAGCATGACCTTCTCCCCACCTTGTTATTATACATCATATTTGTACCACTTATGTTAATGCCATGCGCTCTCAATAAACCGTTAATTATCACACACACACAGGCTTTAATGACAGTAACGAGTTAAAATAAAAAGATTATCTCACTTGTAATATTTTAAACGCTGAACCTTGAAGTTAGCCCGAATATAATGTTTTGGCCGAGATGGACAAGATCCGTTTAGTTATGGTAGAGTCTCCGTGCATTCATAACGCCATTTTGGACAGCCATATTTTTGCCGTAATGTATGCGAGTCCGTTATACACGTTCACACAGGTCCAACAAAGGCGATAATTTATTGAAAGGATTATTGAAAATCAGGGCGTTACCGCGGCCACTAGAACATCGAGTCCAGAACAATTAACATATCTGGTTGACACTTCTCCTACCACCGAAAAAATATCAATCATAATCAAAATCTACCTTAACTAAACTAAATAATTTCACTAACACCAGACAGGTATGTACCAAGTAAAAGTAACCACTTCAGGTAGATTTTGAAAGCAATTCAAAATTTATTTTGGGTAGATATTTTTGAAAATTAACTAAAAACAGCCAATTAGGTGCATCATCACAGCTTCATCTACGAGAAAAGAATCAACGCAAGACCATTCTGAGAAACTGGACCAAGGTGATGACGTGTTACGACCCTAGGGTAGATCATTACACAAACACAAATTACTTAAGTCCTTCAATAAATCAGTTAACAGGTGAAAACCTAAACACGTCAATACAAATATGAAAAATTATTAACTTATTCCCACCACCACATATGTACATAAAATAAAATAAATAATAATAATAAGACAAGATGTTTGGAAGTGGCTGCGAAAGGACTGAAGGTCCAACAAGATCACGCAAAAATTAATATCAAGCAAAACAAATCTCAAAAGTTAAAATCATACTCCCAAAACACCAGAGAGAGGGTATACTACTTAGCTTAAAGACACCTGTGCCCGGACTGACTAGTGTGTACCAGTCGGTCACCGACGTCACTTCTCTACCGCCAAATACTGACGTACTATTTCCCGATTGGCCAAAAAACAAACATCATCTAAATTACCTTTTGACATTATTTCCACTTACTTAACCGATACACAAACCTACTACAATAAAATGTAATATACCCATACAATATATTAACGACACAAAGTAATAAACAAAGTTATACTTAAATCATGAATCAAACAGTGTGGACGAGTAATGAGCGAAACTGCTCGAGCCAACCACACACCTTCCCAACCAACGTATTTCATACTAAGAACAGAAACTTATGGCGGATACTCGTAACATCCCCCTCCTTATCAAAAAAATTATGAACAAAAGGAGAAAACTTTCATACATCACGGGACAGGGTGTCTGCCAAAAGACGGTCCTTCCATTTAATATGTTTTAGCTCTATATTGAAGGGCTGTAATGCTAAGGCCCACCTAAGTAACCTTGGATTCTTATTTCTCATCCTCTGTACGAATTGTAAGGGATTATGATCTGTGTACACCTTTACGGTATATGGTGAACCCTCAACATACACTGCAAATTTTTCTAATGGTAACAAAAGCCCCCAAAGCCTCCTTTTCTATCGTGGCATAACCACGCTGATGTGGTTTTAGTTTCACACGGTGGAAGCAAACTGGGTGTAGTCTATCGTTTTCAAACTGTAGCAATACAGCACCCATATCACTTGCATCAACTTGAATCACAAAAGGCTCGTCAAAATCTGGCACTTTTAACACTGGACTTGAAGTTAACAGGTGTTTAAGGGCTTCAAATGCAACCCGACATGCTTTTGTCGACAAATACCTTCTTTTTGGGCTGACTAATTCTGTCAAAGGAGCCACGCTTGTGCAAAGTTCTTACAAAATCTTCGCTAGAATCCTGTCATACCGAGAAACCTACGCAGAGCTTTTCGATCTGCAGGAGGCGGGAGTCGCTGTAGAGCATCTATCTTTGCATTGACTGGAGCCACCCTCCCTTGGCCTACCACATGGCCAAGGTAGGTGAGGGTTGCATGGCCAAATTCACTTTTAGCCAGGTTGACAGTGAAGTTGTACTCTGACAGGCGGGCGAAAAGGGCACGAAGTCGCTCCGTGTGTTCTTCCCAGGTAACTCCTGTCACTAGCAGGTCATCCAAGTAGGCACAGACACCAGGAAGCCCAGACTTCACCACCTTCATAGCCCTCTGGAATGTCCCAGGGGCACTGCGAAGTCCAAAGGGGAGGACTTTGTACTGCCAAAGCCCATCAGGTCGAGCTTCGTGACGAACTTTGCCTGCCTGATGCTGTCAAGGATGTCTATACGAGGAAGAGGGTAGAGTCATCCCTGGTCACATCATTTACCCGTCTGCACACATACGGAAGGAACCGTCGGGTTTTGGCCCCAGTATGCATGGTGACGCCCAGTCACTGTCACTTGGTTCGACGAGTTCGTTTTGAAGCCAATAGTCCAGTTCTTCCCCCAGAATCTTCTTGACATCTTCAACCTGCAACTGTGAAAGATGTAAACTTTAAAAAGTGGGATCATCTAAAATGTGTGAATTTTATAGACTAACTGGAACCTCCATCAGGAAATCTTGCTCTTGTTCCTGTGGCTCCTAGGTCTCCACAACACACACAATCGCTTCCCTAGAGTAGTCGAGTTTCTGCCAAGTCACATGCCAGTCTTCCCCAGCAGGCACTGAGGGTGGTCTAAATTTCCTCATCAGGAGGCCAGAGACCGAACAGTAACAAACAAGCAAGTCATCAGCTTCCTCCTTGCTTACAGCACTGTTACTCAACTCTTTAACAACTCCTGGTCAGAAATGAATCTTTTCCTATTTATGGGTACTTGTTCTATAGGGTTTACATTATTATTCAAAGTTAAACCAGCACTAGATGAGAGCGAGTTGTCAAATACGACTCCAGTGAGCCGCTGGCGCCACTGGCTTCCGTCAAATACTCCTCACTGTCATTAACTGAATTGTCTTGCGGCACATATAGGTCCCTAATACCAAAGTCATTTGCAGCACAAACTGCACCACTTGTGTCAGCTACATTAGGAACAGGGTCAACACGAGTATTCTTCTCTTTTCTAAGCAACATACTTCTGGTAATAACACAGGCAGGGAATAAACCAGGATACTGATCTTCAAGCAATTTAGTGTTATTTTCCACCGTAGGAGTCGTGGTCATTACAGAATCCGGGACAACACGAGTACTGGCAATGTCATTAGCTAGCAAGAAGGTAACACCAGAGACAGGGAGAGTGTCTTGGACACCAACAATTACCCACTGAGAAACCATGTCGCTCCTCAAGAACATCCTACATAAAGGAACAGTGACTACACCACCGACACCCTTCAATAACACATGCTCACCAGTATAGGCACTTTCCACACTGGAAAAAGCACCTTTCATCACAATACTATGGTTAGCAGCGGTGTCTCGCAAAATCCGAACAGGGTACCGAACATCACTGGACTCATCACTTGAGACAGTCACATCAAACATAAAGGG
The DNA here is from genome assembly GCA_958450375.1 of Homarus gammarus. Taxonomy (NCBI): domain Eukaryota; kingdom Metazoa; phylum Arthropoda; class Malacostraca; order Decapoda; family Nephropidae; genus Homarus; species Homarus gammarus. The sequence continues at coordinate 57,018 of CAUDMG010003188.1, read as the reverse complement.
CTCAAGTAAATCTTCCTTTGAGTAAGAACTAACTGACTTAGGGTCTAACTTCTCCAGCTGCACGAATGAAAGAACAGAGTCTTCATTTTTATTCCTTAGCTTAGGACAATTAGCAATAACATGACCCAACTGTTTACAGTAGAAACAGATCATTTGACCCGTATGCTCAAACCTCGGAGATATTTATTCCGTGCCACTACGGACATTTACCTTACTTGAAGCAGATTCCTTTGCATCTTCAAACTTATTCTGCTCACCACCCTTGTCCCTAGTTACAGGACTTTGAAACCTAATATTCTTATGAGTCAATGCATGACTATCTGTCAGAGCTGCTGCTCGTTGCACTGCTGTAACTTCTCTCTTCCAAATATAACAATGTCTCGTGAGAAGGCTCTCTTAAATTGCTCTAAATTGATCAACTCAATCAACTCTTTATAGGTGCTTACCCCACTACTTTTTATCCATCTTCCAAAGACTGTACATAAATTCAATATATGACTGACTTTTAGTTTCCTTTCATTTCAAAATTACACTCTGTAGTGTTCCGGAATCAACTCAAACCTTCAAAATAGCCTCTTTAACCTCTTCATAACTTTCACATTTATCAGCCGATAAAGACAAAAAGACTGACCTAGCTGCACCTTTAAACACAGTCTGAATCATTGCCACCCAGGATGTTTCAGGCCACTTCAATGAGTTAGCTACCTTCTCGAACTGCTGGAAAAATTCTTCTGGGCCATCTTCGTCAAACTGAGGTACTAGTCGCAGATATTTAGTGATTTCAAACACCGACTGATCACGGTCCCTGAACACTGTCATTGTTGCTAGGCCTTGCTACTCCTACTCTACCTTGCACCTCAAGGGTTTTTCGCTTTTCCTACTTCATGGTTAACTCATGTTGCATCTCCAGCTTACGTAGTTCTAAACTATTCCCAGTGTCAAATACACGAAACTGAAAGGCTTCTTCCGAAATAATTTTTTCTCGCACCAACTCTGTAAACACAGCATTGTGTATTGCTGACAAGATGTTTGGAAGTGGCTGGGTAAGGACTTAAGGCGCAACAAGATCACACAAAAATAATATCAAGCAAAATAAATCTCAAAAGTCAAATGCCAACTCCCAAAACACCAGAGAGAAAATATACTACTTAACTGAAAGACAGCTGTGCCTAGACTGACTTGAGTGTACCAGTAGGTCACCGACGTCACTTCTCTACCGCCAAATACTGACGTACTATATCCTGATTGGCCCAAACATAAACTTTATGTAAATTACCTTTTGACATTAGTTCCACTTACCTAACTTGCAGTATCTACAAACCTACTACAATAAAATATAATATACTCATACAATATATTAACTACACAAAGTAATAGACAAAGTTAATACTTAAATCATGAATCAATCAGTGTGGACGAATTCAAATTCAAATTCAAAACATTTATTGACAATTACATCAAAAGGAGCTGGTTAGCATGCTAACTAGCCCGCCCAAAGCTAGTCTTAACAAGGGCTCTTTAACATTCTACTAATCATAAATCAGATATGTATACAACAAATAGATATGCATAAAATCTACAATCTTATGTTAAACTTACATAATTTTTTCATAATTTTCTAAACCATATTTTTGTTTATTAAATAACAAGCCATCTCTGTAATATCAGTAATACCATCACCCCTAAATTTTGATAAACAGTTACATTGATATAATGTATGAGACTTTACATAGCCACACAGTTTACAAGGAATGCCATCAGTTCCTTCAATATATTGCCAATAATATTTGCATCCAAAGCGAAGTCTCATCACAAATGTATCATACTTAACCGAAGCCTTACCATAAGTACAACTTGTAGAATTCAAAACTCGAACATAATGTTTCAAACTACAACTGCCGTTGTTCAAAATTTTCCGAATATTGTCCATTTCCCATTGCTGTCGGATTTCTACCATTCCAGATTTTATTCTTTTAATACCCAAAATACAACCGTATTCTACAATTTCTTTGCCACACCCTTGCTTAGCCAAATCATCAGCAACCTCATTCATATAAATACCACAATGGGATGGAATCCACATAAAACTAACATCATATCCAAGTGATTTTATGTCCTGAATACACTTTTTACAGTTTAAAACTAAATCATCATCAAGAGGCACTTTAGAATTTTGAGCAAATAGAGCGCTTTGACTGTCAACAAACCCAAAACTGTCTTTTTCCTCACAAAGTCATTCTTAAGTCCCACATATATAGCATAAAGTTCAGCAGTGGTGCTGGAACTTCTATCCCCAATTCTCTTGGATATTCTTTCTTCAACACTAATACCATATTCAAAAAATTCCCAAATAACAATGCCACATCCGGCCCGATTCCCATTAACTGAACCATCACAGTACATATAAATAACATTTTCTTTATGGTACTCAGATATTTTCTCAAGGAATATTTGCAGTAACTCAAAAGGATTACATTCTTTTTTTTTTTAAACTCTAGCTTATCCATTCTTACAGATACACTCTCCATGAACCAAGGTTTCAAATAAACTTTGTTTGGCAAAGGCACACAAATCTACAATATTATATTCACACAACATCTGACAAAGTTTTTAAGTATACAGTAAGTACTCATCTTAAATTTTTTTTATTTTTTATTTTTTTTTAAACGTGGCCTCCAGCCTCCCCCAATAGCCACAACTTCGCCGCTATTTTATTACCGTAATACTAAATATCCTAATTTATAAGTAGCTATCCTATCTGTGTTGAATTAGTTGAGCCGCAGATCTATGCGGCATTCAGTGACTGTAGCCTCATCTGCAGCTGTTATCGGCATTGGGGCAGAACCTCTCGTTCCCCTGAGGCAGAGCAAAGCCGACCGAAGGAGAGAGAAAGACAGTCGACATCTCATCCAGGCAGTAACATAACTTCTGGGCTGCTGCTACTGTTTGGAGATCACCTCCGCGACTCTGGCGTAGAAACATCTTGCACTTGGTCCCATCCCACCAGAGGTTGTGAACACTAGAGGAGTGAAGCTGCCTTGATCAACGTTTTGAATTCTTTCCCCATATGCCCTTATCTTGTCGCTTTCGTTCCTCCTGTGTGTAGCATCGAGAGCTAGGTTACGGTGACATGCGGCCATGGGATCAAAAATCCTGATGTCGAAGAAAGCTCGCTGTCCCAGCGTCCAGAATTCTCGAGCACTGACGTCAACACGGGCTTCGTTAGATGTGTTTGAAGTCCTATGTTGGAAGATCTCACCGTCCAAAGGAAGGAGGGTCGGTTCTACCATGACATCCCGGCAGATTTCCTTCGTCATGCCTCATGCATATGAAGCCCCCTTTCTTGCACACCATGGCGTGATCGACGTCATAGGAAGAGCCACATACGCATTGGAAGGGCAAACCTTCTACTGGCCAACCGTACCTTAGAGCAATGGCCTCTGTAAATTCTTGTTTATTGAGACTGAAACCATTTGCCCTTATCGGTAACTTAGTTAACCAGTTCGAGGCGCCCACCTCCTGCGCTATAGCTACTTTTTTTTTTAAATTCTCTGGTATTTGCAGCAATAGTTGCTGCAACTTGCCACTTTGGCCTTGCTGTCGTTCTGTCGTAATGGACCTTCGGATCTTGTTTACTTCACTGGTATCCACGTCCCCTGTTGCATTCTGAGCTAATATGTGGTCCGTGTGGGCTACCGTGAGCTTAACTGAATTTTGATGTTCGGTGGAAGCAATCTCCTCTGGATTGGTTAGTCCCATTCCTCCCAGTTTTGATGGAAGTGCAAGAAGTGATCTTTCTGCTTGGGTGAAGAGAGGGTGTTTCACTTATTTGGGAATGAAATTGACACTGATAGCTTCTTCCAGAGGGTGGAAGAGGGGTCCGATATCAGGGATAGTACGCATCAGGTAGTTCCAACGATGCTTGACTCCATGGGTGAATGCATCAAAAGCCGCATGTGGCTTTGTGTTAGCAATCTCAGACAGAGCTTGGATTTCCCTAACCCACTCATACACCTTTCCCGCTAAGTACTCGGTCTTGAAGTCCGTAGTGCCAATTACTGCGCCTAGATGTCTTTGGCCATCCTTTGTTATTTTGACCTCACTTCCGCCAAACACCTCCATTGCCCGTTCATAATGTTCTGGCTTCTCAATGAAGAAGGACTTGCTGGCGTTTGGGTGGTACCCTATTTGTGGACCTCGCGATGTTACCAAGTCCCACCATTTTTTGATGTCCTCCACTTTTCCTGCTCCTGTAAGGTCATCAGCGTACGCGACTTGTTTGACCTCAGTTGTTTCAAATTTTATTTCTTATTGGAGCACTGATAGGCCTATTGCATACATTGCCATTGCAACAGGGTCCCCTTGTGTTGTTCCCTCGGTTGACTGTAAGATGGTATCACCTCTTAGAGCCTTGTTGTTTACTATATAGAGGTCTGATGGATTCCTATACGAGTTTTCAACATACATTGCAAAGCTTGAACACTTGATCTTGATGTTGTGCAGTGCGGCCTTGCGGTTAAGTATGTTAAATGCGTTTGAAGCATCCACCAGGAGAACGGCCTCACAATCACGCTGCTCAAATATCAATCTCATGGCGTGAATGGCCGCCTCCCCGCCAGCCTGGTGGCGAGCACACACTTGCAGGTTCCCTGCTGCTGCCCTGACATCATCCTTTACCACCTCCATTATGCATTTTCCGATGATCCGTCTCAGCACTTCCCACACCCCTATAGGCCTACATCCTGGATTCTTATCCAGGGGAATGAGGCAGCAGGCCGTCAGGGCCTGGAGGTGATGGCAGCAAGAGGATGCAAGCTTTCTTGCAAGGACGGCAATGGCAGGGCAGAGATCACTTGCTTCAGGGCCAAACTTGTTAGTGCTGAGGATGACTCTCCAACCGTTTGCATCCAGTCCTGAAGGGCCGGCTCCTCCTCGAGTCTTCAGTGCCTTTTTCCACACCATCTCTCCTGTTATTTTCTCGAACAGGACAGCGTTTGGTGGGATATAGTCACCCTGGATCCTGATGCCTACTTCATCACTTGCAGGGGGATGTTTATCTTTCAGTAGTTTTAATGTCTCTCTGTTTATTGGCAGGACCCCACCGGAGGATTCCTCTGTGAGAGATCTTACCGCCAGAGACACTTTTCCCACATGCATTTTGTTTCCAAAATTTCTTGCCATGTCATCGGTGTTTTGATTTCCGTCACCCGTAATTATTAGTCTCTCCTGCAGTGTTCTTGCTTCACATAGGAGATCATCAAGGGCCCCAATCTGCCACATTGCCATTCTTCTCTTCATTGCTGACGCATTTTCTTTGTGCTTAGTCTTTGTGTGTGTCCTCTGACAGAATAGATGTGGTATTATTGCCAGTATTTGAAGAGTTAAAGGGGCGAGGAAGCAGTCCTGAGTGTAATCAGTTATGAGGCGAATCATCTCCCGAATCATTTCTTTGGTGGCCGCACACGTGGGTGGTTCAAATAGGTTAGCGGGCGACCACCTGACAATTTCTGAGTAGGTTTCTTTGACCCATATATCTGCATTTTTCATCGACATGCCATTCCACTGTGGTGGCTGTCTCTCATTCTCCTCGTGGACATCGGCTACTAAAGGAGCAGCATTTATTAGTACTACATTTTCGGGTTGAGTAGACTCACTGCTGTCATTTAGAATATCATCGTGCGGTTGGGTCCCGGCGATATCCACTGTGGCCTCCTGTATCAGCTCCCTGCGAAGTTGGTTCCGACAATTGTCTCCCTTTCTGCAATCAACACATGGTCGGCTGTTTCTCGCACATTCACAATTTGTGCAGTTGTGGAACTGGCTAGCACAGACACAACAATGTCTGTTACCCGGCATAGTGATCAGCACCTTGGACGACAGTTACTTCCTCCTCCGACCTCTGCTTTGGTCCCATACAGAAGAAGAAACTAGTCCTTATGAGTAAAGGGTAAAGAGGTGACAGGCTGGACTGCTGTGTCCGGGTAGTAGGGGCATACGTGCGCGCGCGGATGTGTAGGCCACCCCCTCTGTGAGCGGCAATCCACACATCAGAATGATCCACTGGGAGCAAGAATTATCACATCTAACACTTGTTTATATATCCTTGGCAGAAATAGCCACTATTTCTATGGTCTCACTGATGTAGTATTAGTTATATATACTCACTTGGTCGACCGACACTACATGAAGTGGCCGTTACTTGGGGTGGGGGCGACCGCAAGCGTAGAGCACTTGGCCCCATAGGGGCGAGAGTCTCGATGCCACCCCTGCCAAATTAGGCCTATCGACACACTGGCACTTGGCATCTGCAGTCGCCGTCCATCCAAACACTCACAGGCTCACTTGAAGATCGCCGGTGAACACACGCAATATTTGCGTTTAATGCCGTAAGGGATGAGAAGAGACCGTCGGCGACGATGCTCAAAGTGACATCCGATATTCACCGACACAGTGAAATTCTCGCTCCCACAAACTGAGTATATCCCCAACAACAACACTTTAGATCAGTAATTGCATTAGTAAATTTATCAACAGCAGACTTCAGTTAACCATCACCACGCCTAATAAGCCTTAGAGTAGAAATGACAGTCAACTCCCTAATTCTGTGTATTATGCTGGGGACATTTAGCTCCATCCTCATAATCTCTATTCTTGTTGTCCTTGGACAACCAAGCACAATCCTCATTGTTTCATTCCGAATAAGCTCTAATGGCCTAAGACCTTTTCCTGAGCAAGAAGCCAGAACTGGAGCTGAATAATCAATGATACTCCTAACTGCACATAGATCTTAAAACTGGTATACCAACACCATTTGCTCTTTTTGACAAAACTTTCAGAGGTTTTAGCCTCGCTGTACATATATTTTTGACATAAGTAATTTGATCCTTAACATTATTATTTATACTCACAAACATTCCCAGATATTTGTAACTGGATACTTTTTGCAATTTTATTCCATTTAGACAAAATTTTTTTCCATTTACTGCCCTTGACTGAAATTTGGTTTTATTTTCATTAATGACCAGTCCCAAGGAGAGACAAAGATACTGCAGCTGATCAATGACCCTTGACATATCTTCCTCATTCTTACATTGGATCAGAATGTCATCAGCATAAATGATTACTTGGGACTCGCCCTGGAATTTGTAACTAGCTATTCTGTCCATAAGAATATTAAAAAGTATAGGGCTAAGAACGCCACCTTGTGGGGTACCCAACCCTAGACTTTTTTCTTCCTATTCATGATCTTGAAACCAGACACTCGCTTTTCTGTTAGTTAAGTAATCTGTAATCCACATCAATAATTTCCCTTTTATACCTTTACTTACAAGACTTTCCAAGATCACTTTCTTATTTGCCTTATCAAAGGCACTTTTAAGGTCTACAAACAGTCTACAGTTGACATTAGCATTACTAAGACATTTAATCACACAATCTGTAGTGCTTTTACCCTTTAAAAATCCAAACAAATTACTAGACAAGAGACCATCAATTTTACACAATAATCTATTTAATACCATTCGCTCCATCACTTTAGATAGACAAGCTGTTAAGGATATGGGTCTATAATCACTATCACCCTTAGGCACATGAACAATGAGTGCCATTTTCCATTTCACTGGCAGTCTTCCATTTTCATATGACAAATTAAAGAGATCTATAATTGGGCTGTCCTCCATGTTAGGTTCTGAATAATAAGTTCTATATACAGGAGAGAACACAAACACCTGTATAGTTTTGTAGGTTCGGTTTACTGGATAAGAGTATGTACACAAAGGGGAGCAGCACTCTCCCCGGCTAAGCTCCTTTGTCAACTGCTATAGGCGACGTATGGCAAGTGATACATTAGCAGCTTCCATACGTCGCCAGGCACATTAATTAAGCATGTGGGATATGGTAATAACATTGCCACACGCTGCTAGCTAGGCTGAATAAATAATACCTAGATGGAGCACATACATAATATACATACATGATATATAATCCAGCATACATAATATACATACACCTCCCTCCCCCCTATACGCTCATAGCAAAGTCTTGAGCGGACCTTTTCTTTTGGATCCGTTCTGAGCGTCGAGGGACTTCATCACTGGGAAGGGTATGGGACTCAACACTGGTGGCGGGGCCAGCAGAAGGCATTGTTATGGGGCGGAGAAAACGGCGGTTCCTCCACCACACACGACCACTGGGTAACCGCACCTGGTAGTCCCGTGACCTGCCGAGACCCATAACTACGCCTACTTTGTCCCAACGTAGGGAGGTCGGGTCCTGAACACGGACTTGGGTGCCGACACTCAACCTGGGGAGAGAACGGGCGTGGTCATTGTAGCGGGCGACGACGTCCTGAACACGTTCGGCGGCTCGGCGATCACAATCCTCTGTCTTGGCCTGCCACTCCTTGGAGAAGGATTGAGGGTGAGCAGGGACACAAGAACGAAGGGGGCGTCCATACAAAACCTGGGCAGGGGAGCGTCCGGTGTAGTTAGGTGTGTTGCGGAGTTCAAGAAGACCCCTGTCGAAGGCCTCGCAGTCAATGTTCCCAGAAGGGGCCACCTTAAGGATGAGGTGCTTCAGGGATTTGACAGCAGCCTCAGCGTGGCCGTTGGACTGCGGGTAATGGGGCGATGACAACACATGCCGGACTCCCCATCGGTCAAGGAACGCAGCAAAGTCCCGGCTTGTGAACTGAGGCCCTCCGTCGGTTCGCAGGCGTACAGGAACGCCCACGTCACGGAAGTAGTGGCGGAACTTGCTGATGGTGGCGGCAGACGTCGTGTCATTACCGCACTTGATGACAACCGGCCAACCAGAGAGACGGTCGACGATAACGAGGAAGGACTTTCCTGACACACAGAAAAAGTCGGCCGACACAGACTCAAAGGGGCGGGTGGGGTTGTCGTCACTCATAAAGGGTTCCTGCTGCTGGCTGGGTTGTAATACGTGGCGGGGCTTACACACCTGGACAGCATTGGAGATGTCGGGGTCGATGCCAGGCCGGAACACAGTCTGTCTTGCACGCCGTTTGGTGGCCTCGGCTCCACAGTGACTGTCGTGGAGGCGAGCCAAGGCGTGGAGACTTGAAGCAGCAGGGACAACTACCGAAGGAGAGGTGTCACTGGCCAGAGGTAGGGGTAGGGCGGCAGCAGGGTAGTTGCTGCTCCCTTCGTGCACCCTGTTGGCGTGTTTTACCTCGAGAATCGGTGTTGGGAAGTCCTGGGAGATGATGGCCAACTCTTGGCAATGTCTGTAGGACAGCAAAGGAGTCGGGACGCCATTATGCACATCAATCCAGGCTTGACACGACCTGTTGCCAAAGGTGACGTGTGCATAGAGTGAACCTAGGGCCGGGGTCATCTGTGAACCATCTGCCATAAAGCGGAGATCCTTGGGGGGCGGTCCTAGATCACTTGGAGAGAGTCCCAAGCATTGCAAATGCTGGGGACCGATGACTGTAGCATCAGCGCCGGTGTCGGGCAACATCTGAAGACGGGATGACACACTGCGGTAGGTCACAATGACACTGATGTACTGGGGGACTTTGGTCCTGGGACGCTGGGGGGAGCACACATTCCTAATGTGGCTCGAGCGTTGTCAGGAGTCGTCGTGCCTCTGATTGGAAGACTGTGGGCGGCCCTCTCTGGTGGAAGGGGGCTGAAGCTTCCGCCGACACGGTCCCTTGGGTATGTTGGAAGGGCAACACTTGTCATAGTGGCCCAGACGACCGCACACATTGCACTGGACGCGTTTGGCTGGGCACCGTACTGTGAGTGACCAGTGGCCCTTACGGTCACAACTGTTGCAGGTAGACTGAGCAGCTGGACACACCTGTGTTCCGTGCTGCTTACCACAGTTGTTGCAAAATAAACCGGGCGTGGACGTGGTGGGCGAAGGCGTAGGAACAGACTTCTTGTCCTTCTTGTACCGGGACACAGCGCGTACAGCTGTAGGGGGAGCACGGATGGCAGAGGTGGCACACCTGGCAGCCTCATAGGAGCGACATATCGTCAACACATCCTTAAGAGAAGAGGAAGAGTCGAGGGAGGTGAGGCGTTGGACAAGTTCCTCGTCCTTAACACCCATCAGGATCACCTGCCTCAACTGGGTCTCCTCGCACTGCTGGTGGTGGCCTGGACATATATCTACCTCTTCCGAGGCTCTCTTAAGACGCACGTAAAAGGCATCAAAAGACTCACCCTCCATCTGTCTGCAGCTAAACAATTCCCTCCTGCGCAGAGCTTCATTCTGCTGTCCTTTGATGTGCCGTTGTAGAACGTCCAGTACCTCCTCTACAGACAGCAAAGAGGTTGGGGGTACCTGCAACGTATGTTCCAAGACACACTGAATTTCCAAGGACAGGCACATACGCAGCTGGATGAGTTGTTTAGGCTGTGGCAAACTCTGGAGATCCACCATTGTAGAATAATCAGTCCACCGTCGCCGCCATTCACGAAAAGTCTGGAAGGTCTCATCAGGCTTCAAGATGGGCGGTGTTTGAGCTGCTGCTTTAGGTGGGGCTGGGGGGTGTGAAGGAAGCATGGATGAGGTATCTGAACCAGTCAGTACCGAGGCAGTGTTAGAGCCAGGGGCTTGGTTAACAGTGAGGCGAGATATCAAGGCTTCAAACCGTTCACTGTCTTCCAATCTCCGTTGGTGGTCTCGTTCTGCCTCTGCTTGCCTTCTGTGCTCATCCGCCAAACGTCTGTGAGCTTCATCCTCGCGTTTCTCATCTCTCATAAACTTCAGTAAAGCAATTATCTCTGGAGACAACGCTGAATATTGAGGTGAGGGACTGCGCGATGTGGGGGCTGGAGCGTCGTGGCCGGCCTGGTCATCCATCTCTGCGGGGCTATCACCCGCCTGGCTCATCCAGACGCTGGGTCCACGGCTACGTAAGGCGTGAGACATAACTACTTCCTCTGTGTACTATGTCTTAAATCAGTGTTGACCGGTCAGCCCGTCGTATCAACAAGATTTCAGACAAAAATTAATTAAATACACAGATAAGTAGGTTATATATATAAAATATATATAAGAAACCGCGCGGTCAGCGAGTGTTAGTATGTGTATGTGTGGTGTCCCGGGCGGGTAGAGCGTCTCGCCCCAGCTGTGAGGGGGGGGGGTGGAGGCGGCGCTGTGAGGGGGTGGAGGGAGAGGCGCGGCGACTCCCAGTCAGCCCAGTACCCTCAGGACGCGGTCAGAGACGGGTGCACTGAACTCTACTCCTTACAAATGCCCAGAACGTGCCGTATACCTTGGGAATCCTTTAGAACAAGGTCACACATGAATGGCACGAAACACACAATGCGCTGAACACTTCACAGAAAATCACTGTCACTGACACTGCTCAAAGTTGCTGAGATTCTTCGAGGAGAGCTGACGCGCGGGAGTTGACCCAAGCGAGAGTCCCTAGCCAGCTTTCTACAAACTTTGCACTATCACTCGTAATTATCCAGTAAGATCGGATCACTGCGCCATGTTAGGTTCTGAATAGTAAGTTCTATATACAGGAGAGAACACAAACACCTGTATAGTTTTGTAGGTTCGGTTTACTGGATAAGAGTATGTACACAAAGGGGAGCAGCACTCTCCCCGGCTAAGCTCCTTTGTCAACTGCTATAGGCGACGTATGGCAAGTGATACATTAGCAGCTTCCATACGTCGCCAGGCACATTAATTAAGCATGTGGGATATGGTAATAACATTGCCACACGCTGCTAGCTAGGCTGAATAAATAATACCTAGATGGAGCACATACATAATATACATACATGATATATAATCCAGCATACATAATATACATACACTCCATACTTATAAGATAAGTGATAACATCATAAGTTAGACCATCCCTGCCAGGAGCACTAGACTTCCCTTTCTTTACAGCATTCAGAATTTCGTACTAAATAAAAGGAACACAGGTTTCCTCACTTTCAGTACTTTGGATATTCACCAACCTTCGACTCATAGATCTTGAATTCCTCAAGCAAATCTGAACATTACTTGGGAGACACTCATAATTAGATGCATACGCCCACTTATTCATTAGTTCATTAGCTTTGGCGTTTGGATTGGGATGAACATTAAATTTCTTCTTGACTCCTCTTACCCTATTCACACCATCTCACACCTGATTCAAAGATTTTGATTGAGCAATCTCTCTCAAAAAACCACTCCAATACATACTTCTGGCTTTCTCATTTACCTCTGTTGTACACTCTGCCACTTCAATCAGTGTTTCCCGGTTTTTTTCATTGCTAGGATCTTTATACTCCACTTACTATGACATTTCCTCAGTAACTTATTCTACCCCTTTACAATCTTATCATTGCGTCAGCGAGTGTTAGTACGTGTGTGTGTGGTGTCCCGGGCGGGTAGAGCGTCTCGCCCCAGCTGTGAGGGGGGGGGGTGGAGGCGGCGCTGTGAGGGGGTGGAGGGAGAGGCGCGGCGACTCCCAGTCAGTCTAGTTACCCTCAGGACGCGGTCAGAGACGGGTGCACTGAACTCTACTCCTTACAAATGCCCAGAACGTGCCGTATACCTTGGGAATCCTTTGGAACAAGGTCACACATGAATGGCACGAAACACACAATGCACTAAATACTTCACAGAAAATCACTGTCACTGACACTGCTCAAAGTTGCTGAGATTCTTCGAGGAGAGCTGACGCGGGAGTTGACCCAAGCGAGAGTCCATAGAGGCCATAGCCGGCTTTCCACAAAGTTTGCGCTATCACTCGTAATTATCCAGTAAGATCCTACTCACTGCGCCATGTTAGGTTCTGAATAATAAGTTCTATATACAGGAGAGAACACAAACACCTGTATAGTTTTGTAGGTTCGGTTTACTGGATACGAGTATGTACACAGAGGAGAGCAGCGGTCTCCCTGGCTAGGCTCCTTGTCAACTGCTATAGGCGACGTATGGCAAGTGATACATTAGCAGCTTCCATACGTCGCCAGGCACATTAATTAAGCGTGTGGGATATGGTAATAACATTGCCACACGCTGCTAGCTAGGCTCAATAAATAATACATAAATGGAGCACATACATAATATACATACATGATATATAATCCAGCATACATAATATACATACACCTAGGATTAGGTTTTGTGGTATTTCCATACTGTTTCCTTGGGTTATTCAAAATGGAATCAATCACTCCTAACAAATCATCATAAAATATGTTTTCATCTTTAATTCCAAGCTTTTTGTACTCTTTATACCACTCGCCGACTTTTGCTACAAATTCACTATGTTGGCCTACTGCTATTGTATACCTTTTCCTATTGTTAACAAATTTTTTTGTTCAAATGAAGCTTCACTTTAATTGCAAAATGATCACTCAAACGCGTATCCACAATATCCAAATTTGCATACACATCTAACATATTAAAAAGTATTGCATAATCAAGTCTACCCCCTTTAACATGTGTCGGCTCACCAGCTCCAAGGACCCTAGCATCTTCTATAGAGTCTAAAATATTTTTCAGAACCATTCCATTGTGATTTTGAGAACCTCTACTGCCAAGATTGATGTGCCTAGCGTTCAAATTACCAATTAGTAAACAATCATCAGCAAAAATAATGTCTGGCAGATCATCATCTGTCAATGAATCAGCATGCACATAAGCATTAATAATGAGCAGTGTAGCATCTTGAAGCGTAATACTAACACACAAATACTCGGTTCCGTTTATTTTTAGAGCGGAATGAAAAGATGCTGGAATATCATCTTTGGTATAAGTCGTCAAACCTCTACAATTTACAGTCAAATCAGCTGGTAATTCAAAACTTTGATAACCTCTTAGTTGCAAAGACATTCCGTTTGACCCAACCTCCTGCAAAGCTATAACATCAATACTACTAGAATGAACATATGCATGAAGATCCGTTAACCTTTTTTTCAAACTATTAACATTCCAGAAAATTAAGCTGACATTATGATCCATTAGAATAAATTTTCCCTCTCATATTCTTCACTGAAATAAGAACATTCTTTTTGACGTCGTCCCTTGGATTTTCCATATATTCCAAAACAGTCAAGAATGTTCGTCAGGTCACCAATCATTTCCTTGTTTACTACATTCTCTTTAGAAACCGAATCAACTCTATTCCCTAACTGACTATGATTACTATTTTGCTCTAGATTGCTATCCACAATATTTGATTCCATCTTTACTAATGTTTCATATTCTTTTGAACTATCTTTATTTACAAGAGCAACATCACTATATGGCACAAGATTCACCAAGCATTTCTTGATATCCAATACTGCTTGTTTGAGCTCATCAATCTCCTTACGGAGTTCTACTAGAATGTTAGGGGCTGTAAGGTTATTGTTCCCGTTACCTATGTCCTTCTGTGCTGCTGCATTACGTGTTTCCATGCGCTTTTCCCACACATTTACAGCACTTGGTGTCCCTGCAACATCGCTCCTTACAGCGTCACCTTTATCCTCTTGATTAGTGGACTGAGCTCGTGATGCAATTGCTGAACTTTCGGTTTTTTAGGACACACCCACGAGCTGGCATTGTGAGCCCCCCCACAATTACAGCATTTTGGTGTAATTTTCTCCTTTGCCTTAATTTTATCTCCACATACCTTAGATTCATGCATTTTCCCACAGAATCTACACCGAAAATCATTATGGCATTTCCACGCCATGTGCCCCCACTTGCAACACTTACAGCATATTACTGGGGATTCGTTGTAGACAGCAGCCCTCATATATCCCACACATCTCACAAAGACCTTCTCTGGCGCTGGACCTTTGATTAGCGCAATTAGCTTAGGCACTAGTTCTCCATCAATTTTAATTACACGTCTCTTGGCCCCAAAAAATCTATCGTCAGCCAACACATCCTCGGGGTCAAGGTAAACAGGATAATCAAAAAGAATGATCTTCATACATTTCCCAATGGACTCCACAGGTTTTCCATCACTACATTCTCACGACCTTCTGTAGTTATATATCTAACTGCTTCCTCATCCTTCACAATAATATAAGGAACATGTTTACCTTCTTTAAAGAGCACTTGATTCCCTTGATGGCACTTAGCGAGTCTAACTGACCACTTTACCTTATCATAAAAATCCATGCCATTATTCTTGAGGAAGTAAAGACGTGGCCTCCTTGATGAGTTGCTGCCATCTAAACCATCAATGGGATTTACACTCGTTGTACTGATCATGGTTGAAGAATGACTCACTCCATCAATTTTCTTTGGCTTATCCACCAAGTGGGAAATATTATCTTCACTGCTTGTACACTCGGAAACCATATTCTCTAGCCCACCTGGGTCGGTGCTGGAGGTTAGTACAGTGTCCTTTCTGGACGGGGGCCCGCTCTAACTATCACGAGGCAACACACGCACGAACACACACAGTCATAGTACGGCTGTATTGATGACATTATGTATAAATATTGTATATGGCATTTTATACTCTGCATTATCTTCATTATATATGAACACGAAGAAAAATTACCATAGGTTGTAGTTACGAAAGTATGAATGGAAATAAACACTTCCAAACCACCCAGTGAGTCCACACAACGTTTACAGCGCTTGTGTGTGCGTGCCATACCACGATGCTTCCACCACACCCCATCATTCGCGTAACTATATGAAAAATCGTGTTTAATTTAACTACTTATTTCAAAAACCTTAAATTAGATGTGGATCAGTCACTCCTCATTTGACACACTTATAGTGTAATACTTTGACCATCCCACCTGGGCACATGGAGGCCCACGGTAACTCTCACGGGGCAACATACGCACGAACACACAAGTTATGATATGAACCCTTCCAGGCTTCACTATCATTATCATGTTATGTTCACCGTGCTCTGTATCTTGGTAACTAGTCATAGTATCAATACATGACAGTGTTATTAGTATAATATTGTAACTTTTTACCTACAGTTATTGTTGTAAATCATGGACAGGAAGGATACATAAATTGTAATATCAACTCTCTGGTTCGCTCAAAGCCACCCCAAGTCAGACAACGCGTCACACAAAGTTGCACTATGTGTGTGTGTGTGTGTGTGTGTGTGTGTGTGTGTGTGTGTTCTGTAACATTAAGCTTCATCCTTAGTAGGTAAGATGTTTCATAAAGAGGTTTCTCCCATTCGTCAATGTGAGCATCGTCCCAGAGCACATTGTTTCCATCAAAACCATGGTTCATCCTTATTTCCCTTCTTCCGTGTAACTATATCCATATGGCTAAGTGCTTGCTTTTCATTTCTTTATTTACCAAAATAATGTGGATCAGTTACTCGTTATTTAACACATACATGCACTTAGAGCATCAAGATTGTATTGTAGGCATGAATATTGGTTAATTGAAACCCCAAAAATGTTTTTCACATTAATTATGCATAAACATTGTAAACATGTCTGTGTGATTATTGTAGTATATAACATATATTTTATGTCTGGACAGATTCCCAAGAGTTATGCATATGTGCATAGATTTTGTCAGCATATTTATGTGAAGTGACGGAAAATCACATTTTTGGGGTTTCAATTAACCAATAGTCATGCCTACAAAACAATCTTGATGCTCTAAGTGCATGTATGTGTTAAATTGTATTGTCTTGTTTCATCACTACAACATTCTCTATTGATTATTGCACTGCATAATATGAAGTAAAACAGTTCATTATTTTAATATGAAATATGTAGATTAAGACACAAACAATTATTCAATGACCAATAAGTGGAATCAAGTAATACATCACCGTATTACTGTAACTTTGTATCACTTCACCAATGTATCAATATACTGTATCACTACACTGGAACACTAGACTATCACTGCAACACTGTATCACTGCACTGTAACACTGTATCACTACACTGCAACACTGTATCACTACACTGGAACACTAGACTATCACTGCAACACTGTATCACTGCACTGTAACACTGTATCACTACACTGCAACACTGCATCACTGCACTGTATCACTACACTGCAACACTGCATCACTGCACTGTAAAACTACACTGTATCACTACACTGTAACGCTGTATCACTACACTGTAACACTGTATCACTACACTGTAACACTGTATCACTACACTGCAACACTGTATCACTGCACTGTACTACTGTATCACTACACTGTAACACTGTATTACTGCACTGTAACACCACACTGTATCACTACACTGTAATACTGTATCACTGCACTGTATCACTATAATGTATCACTACACCGCATCACTGCACCAGGATGGAGTGGGAAGTCACGACTGGATGAGTTTCGTCAAGTCAGAGAAACTCAAGTTTGGGTTCCTTTACTCGATGAAAATCCAGCCAATATTAGACGAGTTTCCACCAGGGCAAACAAACATCAGTGGAGGACGACGTAAACTAATGCCAGCAGAGATGTTAACTATATGGTAGGAGAGGGGGATGTAAACTAGCGCTAGTCGATGCTTACAGCAAAAATAAACAGACAATAGAATGATCGTAAAACTCACAGGTGCATCCAAGGTGAGTCAGGAGGTAATAGTTTGTCTAAGGAATTAATCACATGAAGATTATTCCCCCTTAATTTATTACATCTTAAGATTAACTACACTAACGCTGACCTGATATAACGCTGACCTAACCTAACCAAATCTGACGCTGACCTAATCTAACGTGGACTTAATCTAACGCTAACCTAACCTAACGCTAACCTAACCTAATGCTAACCTAACTAAACGCTCACCTAGTCTAATGTAACCTAACTTACGCCTCCCAGGCATAGCTTTAGGGTGTTTAATCATTAGTTGATATGACCTGGGTTAGCAAATCTATATGTGGACCTTTATAATTTAAGTCCTTTCAGTAAGGTTGGTGTTCCTTCCAGGTGACTGATGTGTCTGGACAAAAATCAGTCACGAGACAACTAATTATTATCCCTGTAATGACCACGACCAGTCTATGTAAGCTTGACCCATCTCAGTGACCTTTGACCCAGTGACCCTATGTGTATGAAGTTTCACTGAATTCCCAGAGAAAGAACTGATGTTATTGTTCGGACAAGGATGTGTTTGGAACGCAGGGATAGACAGACAACATGATGGATATATACCCTCGGACTAATTTAGTCAGGGGGATAATAATCGTGAGTCACTTCATCATTATCAACGTCGGTGAGTCAGTAGGGGTCATTCTAAATAAGTGTGAGTCATCAAGGGTAATTTTCAACACCTGTGGGAGTCATTATGAGCACCTGTGAAACACCGGAAGTTACTTTGAACATCTACAAGCCATTTGGTAACATTATAATCACCTGTTAGTCACTTAGGATCATTATGAGCTCCCATGAGTCACTTGGAGTCACTGTGAGCAAGTAACACCGTGAACACTTGTGAAACATCTAGAGGCACTAGAAACATCTGTGAGACAGTTGGGATTATTTGAAGAACTTTTGAGACACCGCGAGTCACTATGAACGCTTAAGGGACACCAACTGCCCCTTTGAGCCCTTGTGAAGCACCTAACGTCATTATAAGCACCTGTAAGATAACTAAAGTCATTATGAGCCCTTGTGTGTCACGTGGCATCACAACTAGCAACTGTGAGACATTTGGGGCTGATCGTGTGGGATCAGAACGCGCCCTTGTGAGTCACCTGGTCTGTTTCTGAACACCTGTGAACATTAGATGTTATCATGAATTTTATCTGGCACCTGGTACATGAACACCTGTGGGGCTCATGGCAGTAAAACGTGATCTATGTAATATCTGGGGTCACTGGGTGTGCTGATGGTATACAGTAGGTGTGCTGAAGTTACCATGGGCAGTGGTGATATGGCCGAAGTTACTATGATTATTTATGTATGGATGACAGGAAACAAGTGATATAAATATTCATATCAGTATCAAATATACATATCTGTCACCACTATGAATACCAGTGAAAGACCTCAAATGGTATAGAAAATGTATGGAGACAACGTACCAATATGCAGCATGTCGTTCTCAGCTGAATAAAATCGTCTTTCGTTTGGCAGAATAAAATACCTAAGAGCGACACTACTCCTCAAAGGGTTAAATTAACTTACTATACGAATCTTTAAGGAATGAAGTAAACGTCGGTCAAATTCGGCTGGGTTTCAGTTGAAGGATCGAATCTTATTTTAAACTATGAATGAGGTCACTTCAAACAACCTGTAACACCCTTTCATCCTTTCACCTTCACCAAACATACACACTCAGGGGCCAATGTTGAAGGCTTGAGTCAATCGTTTCAAGCAATCGACAGTTAAGGAACTAATAAAGAAAACACATACACACACACACACACAGACACACGAAGGGGGAATAAACTTCAACGACTACACAAACCCGAAATAAGTAAAACAAATAAAAATTTGGAAAAAAAAGAAGGAAACAATAAAAAGTAAAAAAAAGAGATGAAAGAAAAAAATAGGAAGAAATATTAAGTGACCGTAAATCTTAAAATAAAAATAAAAATCGAATGAAAAAAATGGAAGGACTATAAAAAGTTTCAGTAAAACGTTGAAAAACTTCAAATAAGAAAGAGAAGCAAAAATAATAAAGAAAATACAAAACCGGAAAAACCGAAAATCATGAAAAGATAAAATGAATAAACAAGAAGAAAGGAGAGAGAGAGAGAGAGAGAGAGAGAGAGAGAGAGAGAGAGAGAGTTACAAAAGGTGAAACAAGGCACCAGAAACCTAATCTTTTCAATTCAGATTCGCGGAATAATCCAACAAGTGGTGCGGCGCCCTCCCTCCCTCCCTCCTTGCCTTCATTCCCTCCCACTCTGCCCGCTCATCTCTCTCCTTCCCTCTTCGGCTGCTCTCCCTCTCTATTGCCCCACCGCCCTGTTTCTCTCTCTCTCTCTCTCTCTCTCTCTCTCTCTTTGGTCACCTTTCCTCTTCTCCTCCATCTCTCTGTGTTCTGGGTGTGCTGGCGACAGTGTGTACTGGGTGTGCTGGAGACAGTGTGTTCTGGGTGTACTGGCGACAGTGTGTACTGGGTGTGCTGGAGACAGTGTGTACTGGGTGTGCTGGCGACAGTGTGTACTGGGTGTGCTGGCGACAGTGTGTACTGGGTGTGCTGGAGACAGTGTGTACTGGGTGTGCTGGAGACAGTGTGTACTGGGTGTGCTGGAGACAGTGCGTACTGGGTGTGCTGGAGACAGGTTGTACTGGGTGTGCTGGAGACAGTGTGTACTGGGTGTGCTGGAGACAGTGTGTACTGGGTGTGCTGGAGACAGTGTGTACTGGGTGTGCTGGAGACAGTGTGTACTGGGTGTGCTGGAGACAGTGTGCACTGGGTGTGCTGGAGACAGGTTGTACTGGGTGTGCTGGAGACAGTGTGTACTGGGTGTGCTGGAGACAGTGTGTACTGGGTGTGCTGGAGACAGTGTATACAGTTCAGTCATCACTGCCTGGGGGAGGGGAAGGAGAGACGATAGACTGAAGGGGAAGACGAGGGAGAGCAAAGAGAGGAGAAAAGAAAGGAGTGAGGTAGGGAAGGGGTACAGGATCTATTAACAACCCCCTCTTCTTCCCCCCCTCCCCCACTACCTCCCCCTCCCCCCTCCCCCTCCCCCTCCTTCCCCTCCCCCTCCTCCACACACCTTCCTTCAAAACTGATAAAACTTCCGGATAAAGTCATTAAAACTTTAGTATAACAGCGATGAAGGGTAATAGTGAAGAATAGTGAGCAAGGGGTTGGTTCATACTCTTACTGGGAGATAACCCCCTCCCACCCTCCGACACAGACAGGCAAACACACACACACACACACGCACACTGGCAAATGGAAAATGTAGACTGACAGATACATCCAAACACAGACAGACGTATAAGTAGATAAACAAACAGAGAACAAGAAAAAAGACAGACACAGACAGGCAAGCACACACACACACATACAAAAAAAAAATAACGTATGCGTCACCAGCCTGGTCGTCTTCTCTCAACTCCACCCAACAACGTCAACTAGAGAAGGTACAGAAAAGGGCCTGCAGAATCATGCTCGGCGCAGAATACTCCGGCTACAACAACGCTCTCTCTCCACCCTGGAAATGCCATCCCACAGTGACTTCCACCACCAAGTACTAACAAGGTTTGGCAGTGGACTACTGCACCATCCTCGACATCGCCACCTCCTGCCACCGGCAGTCCCCCGCCCACCTCGTTCAGTCCGCCACTACATCAAAATTCAGCCCATAAGAGCCCGCACTGATAGATATAAGAATAGCACCATCCCATCTATTGTTAAAATAATAAACAACTGATTTATGTACAGTGCAGCCCTGTAAATGTATTGAACGTATATTATTATGTCTAAATCACATGTAAGTTTGTATATTTTCAGCCACCGACTGCAACTCTATTAATAAACCGTTATTATTATTATTATTATTATCATTATTATTTTTATTATTACACACACACACACACACACACACACACACACACACACACACACACACGGTGTTTTTGTCCCAGCACCACACAGGCAATACTGGGTCAACATATCCTAATTCAAATAACCTCAGTGAGTGTGAGACAATGAAACGCCTCTGTGTTCAGCCTCGACGACTCTTCCACTGATCTTTTTCTGCATCGTTTTTTAGTTAAAGCACTTAATCTAACCTAACCTAACCTAATCCCCCCAGGTAGCGTTTGGGCGTTTTTAATCATCATGTGAAATAAACTGGTTGTGGGAGATAATGCTCTTGTGATTCTTTACTTAGTCAAATAAAAAGTTTCATGTCACGGCTGAACTTCATGATTACCCAAAGTAAAGAAGTTATTGGCTTGAGATATTACTGTCTATAAAAAAAATAGACCATCTTGAACCACTATCTCTCCTCTTTATCTTCATTTGCATATGAAGTGAGTGTAGTTTAGCTTCACTCTTTCTTACGTTGGTGGCTAGACTAGGTGTGAGGACAAATGTTGTACAGTAATTAAACAGCTGAAGTTAGGTTAGGTTATGTTAGGTCAGGTTAGGTTGCTTAATTATATCAGTTGAAATAAACTAAGGGTGTTAAGCTTCAAGTGATGCAAAGTCAACCTTTCAAATTCTTTTAAAACTTTCGTCTACAACAGTTTAAAGGCGCCTCTACTCTCACTTAACCCGGTATTATGGTGACCTACAACACCGGTGGCCCCGCCTGGTGTGGCCTACACATGTCATAAACAGCATTAAACATCACCTATGAACCTGTAGATGCGACACTTGTTGGGCGTCACCTGCCCACCTGTGGCGATATGTTTCCGTGACACAGGTGTTGACTCAGAGAATTTAGTACATGCTCACACACCTACACACCACCACCATCACCACCATACTAATACTGTTTAAGTGATATCACCATCATCGTCACTAAGAAATTTCACCGCCATCATTACCATCACCATCACCATTTATACTCACTACACCACCCGCACCACCACTCCTATAAAGCAACCACTATCATCACTACTACCACCACCACCCCTACAACAACCACCACCACAACTACCACAACAATCTCCTCCCCCAGGAACCATTACCCCACATTCCAGTCACATTTGAGAAAGTTTCACCACACTAACGCGGCTTCATTTCCATTTTATACACATTTAACTAATTTCATGCTCTTTCACCTCTTCCCTACTCTCTCTCTTTCTTCTTTTATCGCATTTTATTACACTTTTTATTACCTGTATTTCTCTTCTTTTATCACACTTCTGTTGCCATCTTTCTTTCTGGTTTCCTTTGTTACTTTATTACGCTTCTCTATATATGTCATCTTTATCATTCGGTAATTTAATTTTTCACACTTGTACAGCTAAGTACATGTACATTAATTACGTCAGAGTAGTGTACACGTTCACTATCCATATTACAGTTAAGTACTGTACTTAAAAAAACTCCCTCACGTACGAAAAAACAACATCAGTCAGGTCAGGAGAAGCGGTCATCAAGCTGAATAAAAGTAGCAATAATAATATACTGTATATTTGTTAGTTGGACTGAGAGAGAGAGAGAGAGAGAGAGAGAGAGAGAGAGAGAGAGAGAGAGAGAGAGAGAGAGAGCACAGGGGTTTGAGGTACACGATACTTACTTTGACATTCTATCCCCCGCAGTGTGACCAGCTCTTGTTTCCCCAGAGTGAGATGCTGGCTGTGTCCTGAGGCAGAGGCACAAAGGTTCATTGCTATGAGGTTCTGGTATCACTTCGTCAAGGCAGCAAAATAAATATATAAAAAGAAAGTAAATATAGGATTTAAAGAAATAATGAAGAAGAACAATGAAGAAAAATAGAGAAAGAAATGAAAGAAATACAAGAAGAAAGAATGAAAGAATTGAAATATCTAAATAATTATAATCATCACCACCACCACTATCACCACCATTATGACATCTATCACCATCACCACCCACACCAACATTACCAAAACCACCACCATCACAACCACCACCATAACCATCACCACCACCACGACCACCACTACCTCACGCAGATAATAAACACCGGAGATTTGAAGTCGTCCTTGGCACTAATTCTCACTCAAGGTAAAGCTCTTCCTTGTAACTAGAGACTTAGATAAAGGTGACGACAGGAGGTCTCACTTGAAGGTATCAACACTAGAGCCAAAATGTCGCCGAAATAGTACCTAGACTCTACTAACTCTAGATCATCCGCTTACAACCTGTATTTAACATCTCACTTAATCTATCTACTGAAAGTTTTGCTCCGATCCCTCATGTTTCAGTCCGTCTGTTCCTCTTGTTTTAATTGACCTACCCAAAAAACTTTCACTCCTTTCCCTATGTTTCAATCCGTCTGTTCCTCGTGTTTCACTTCACCCACCAACAAAACTGTCATTCCATTCCCTATGTTTCAATCCTTCTGTTCCCCGTGATTCACTTGACCTACCCGCAAAACTTAAAATTCTTTCCCTATGTTTCAATCCGTCTGTTCCTCGTGTTTCACTTGACCTACCCACAAAATTTTAATTCCTTCCCTATGTTTCAATCCGTCTGTTCCTCGTGTTTCACTTGACTTGCCCACAAAACTTTAAATTCTCTCCCTATGTTTCAATCCGTCTGATCCTCGTGTTTCACTTGACCTACCCACAAAACTTTCATTTCTTTCGTTATGTTTCAATCCGTCTGTTCCTCGTGTTTCACTTGACCTACTCACAAAATTTTAAATTCTTTCCCTATGTTTCAATCCGTCTGTTCCTCTTGTTTTAATTGACCTACCCAAAAAATTTTCATTCCTTCCCTATGTTTCAATCCGTCTGTTCCTCGTGTTTCACTTGACCCACCCACAAAACTGTCATTCCTTTCCCTATGTTTCAATCCGTCTGTTCCTCGTGTTTCACTTGACCCACCCACAAAACTGTCATTCCAACCCTATGTTTCAATCCGTCTGTTCCTCGTGTTTCACTTGACCCACCCACAAAACTGTCATTCCTTTCCCTATGTTTCAATCCGTCTGTTCCTCGTGTTTCACTTGACCCACCCACAAAACTGTCATTCCTTTCCCTATGTTTCAATCCGTCTGTTCCCCGTGTTTCACTTGACCCACCCACAAAACTGTCATTCCTTTCCCTATGTTTCAATCCGTCTGTTCCCCGTGTTTCACCCGGACTATCTCTCATGCTTCACCTTACCTGTTCATTAAAACCCTTGTGCTTGTTCTCTGTGATGCCAGCTTAGGTCTTCCCTCCTTGCAGCGAGTCCAGGTGTGTAAAGTGTGTAGTGGTGGAGACAGTTGTAGGCAGTGTAGTGGTGGTGACAGTTGTATGTAGTGTAGTGGTGGTGACAGTTGTATGTAGTTTAGTGGTGGTGACAGTTGCATGCAGTGTAGTGGTGGAGACAGGTGTGTAAAGTGTGTAGTGGTGGTGACAGTTGTATGGAGTGTAGTGGTGGTGACAGTTGTATGTAGTGTAGTGGTGGTGACAGGTGCATGCAGTGTAGTGGTGGTGATAGTTGTATGCAGTGTAGTGGTGGTGACAGTTATATGTAGTGTAGTGGTGGTGACAGGTGTGTAAAGTGTGTAGTGGTGGTGACAGTTCTATGTAGTGTAGTGGTGGTGACACGTGTGTAAAGTGTGTAGTGGTGGTGACAGTTCTATGTAGTGTAGTGGTGGTGACAGTTGTATGTAGTGTAGTGGTGGTGACACGTGTGTAAAGTGTGTAGTGGTGGTGACAGTTGTATGTAGTGTCGTGGTGGTGACAGTTGTATGTAGTGTAGTGGTGGTGACAGTTGTATGTAGTGTAGTGGTGGTGACAGGTGTGTAACGTGTCTAGTGGAGGTGACAGGTGTGTAAAGTGTCTAGTGGTGGTGACAGGTGTGTAAAGTGTGTAGTGGTGGAGACAGGTGTGTAAAGTGTAGTGATGGTGACAGTTGTATGCAGTTTAGTGGTGGTGACAGTTGCATGCGGTGTAGTGGTGGTGACAGTTGTATGCAGTGTAGTGGTGGTGACAGTTGCTTGCAGTGTAGTGGTGGTGACAGTTGTATGTAGTGTAGTGGTGGTGACAGGTGTGTAAAGTGTAGTGGTAGTGACAGTTGTATGGAGTATAGTGGTGGTGACAGTTGCATGCAGTGTAGTGGTGGTGACAGTTGCATGCAGTGTAGTGGTGGTGACAGTTGTATGTAGTGTAGTGGTGGAGACAGGTGTGTAAAGTGTAGTGATGGTGACAGTTGTATGCAGTGTAGTGGTGGTGACAGTTGTATGCAGTGTAGTGGTGGTGACAGTTGCATGCAGTGTAGTGGTGGTGACAGTTGCATGACGTGTAGTGGTGGTGACAGTTGTATGTAGTGTAGTGGTGGTGACAGTTGCATGACGTGTAGTGGTAGTGATAGTTGTATGCAGTGTAGTGGTGGTGACAGTTGTATGTAGTGTAGTGGTGGTGACAGGTGTGTAAAGTGTGTAGTGGTGGTGACAGTTCTATGTAGTGTAGTGGTGGTGACACGTGTGTAAAGTGTGTAGTGGTGATGACAGTTCTATGTAGTGTAGTGGTGGTGACAGTTGTATGTAGTGTAGTGGTGGTGACACGTGTGTAAAGTGTGTAGTGGTGGTGACAGTTGTATGTAGTGTCGTGGTGGTGACAGTTGTATGTAGTGTAGTGGTGGTGACAGTTGTATGTAGTGTAGTGGTGGTGACAGGTGTGTAACGTGTCTAGTGGAGGTGACAGGTGTGTAAAGTGTCTAGTGGTGGTGACAGGTGTGTAAAGTGTGTAGTGGTGGAGACAGGTGTGTAAAGTGTAGTGATGGTGACAGTTGTATGCAGTTTAGTGGTGGTGACAGTTGCATGCAGTGTAGTGGTGGTGACAGTTGTATGTAGTGTAGTGGTGGTGACAGGTGTGTAACGTGTCTAGTGGAGGTGACAGGTGTGTAAAGTGTCTAGTGGTGGTGACAGGTGTGTAAAGTGTGTAGTGGTGGAGACAGGTGTGTAAAGTGTAGTGATGGTGACAGTTGTATGCAGTTTAGTGGTGGTGACAGTTGCATGCGGTGTAGTGGTGGTGACAGTTGTATGCAGTGTAGTGGTGGTGACAGTTGCTTGCAGTGTAGTGGTGGTGACAGTTGTATGTAGTGTAGTGGTGGTGACAGGTGTGTAAAGTGTAGTGGTAGTGACAGTTGTATGGAGTATAGTGGTGGTGACAGTTGCATGCAGTGTAGTGGTGGTGACAGTTGCATGCAGTGTAGTGGTGGTGACAGTTGTATGTAGTGTAGTGGTGGAGACAGGTGTGTAAAGTGTAGTGATGGTGACAGTTGTATGCAGTGTAGTGGTGGTGACAGTTGTATGCAGTGTAGTGGTGGTGACAGTTGCATGCAGTGTAGTGGTGGTGACAGTTGCATGACGTGTAGTGGTGGTGACAGTTGTATGTAGTGTAGTGGTGGTGACAGTTGCATGACGTGTAGTGGTGGTGATAGTTGTATGCAGTGTAGTGGTGGTGACAGTTGTATGTAGTGTAGTGGTGGTGACAGGTGTGTAAAGTGTGTAGTGGTGGTGACAGTTCTATGTAGTGTAGTGGTGGTGACACGTGTGTAAAGTGTGTAGTGGTGGTGACAGTTCTATGTAGTGTAGTGGTGGTGACAGTTGTATGTAGTGTAGTGGTGGTGACACGTGTGTAAAGTGTGTAGTGGTGGTGACAGTTGTATGTAGTGTCGTGGTGGTGACAGTTGTATGTAGTGTAGTGGTGGTGACAGTTGTATGTAGTGTAGTGGTGGTGACAGGTGTGTAACGTGTCTAGTGGAGGTGACAGGTGTGTAAAGTGTCTAGTGGTGGTGACAGGTGTGTAAAGTGTGTAGTGGTGGAGACAGGTGTGTAAAGTGTAGTGATGGTGACAGTTGTATGCAGTTTAGTGGTGGTGACAGTTGCATGCAGTGTAGTGGTGGTGACAGTTGTATGTAGTGTAGTGGTGGTGACAGGTGTGTAACGTGTCTAGTGGAGGTGACAGGTGTGTAAAGTGTCTAGTGGTGGTGACAGGTGTGTAAAGTGTGTAGTGGTGGAGACAGGTGTGTAAAGTGTAGTGATGGTGACAGTTGTATGCAGTTTAGTGGTGGTGACAGTTGCATGCGGTGTAGTGGTGGTGACAGTTGTATGCAGTGTAGTGGTGGTGACAGTTGCTTGCAGTGTAGTGGTGGTGACAGTTGTATGTAGTGTAGTGGTTGTGACAGGTGTGTAAAGTGTAGTGGTAGTGACAGTTGTATGGAGTATAGTGGTGGTGACAGTTGCATGCAGTGTAGTGGTGATGACAGTTGCATGCAGTGTAGTGGTGGTGACAGTTGTATGTAGTGTAGTGATGGAGACAGGTGTGCAAAGTGTAGTGATGGTGACAGTTGTATGCAGTGTAGTGGTGGTGACAGTTGTATGCAGTGTAGTGGTGGTGACAGTTGCATGCAGTGTAGTGGTGGTGACAGTTGCATGACGTGTAGTGGTGGTGACAGTTGTATGTAGTGTAGTGGTGGTGACAGTTGCATGACTTGTAGTGGTGGTGATAGTTGTATGCAGTGTAGTGGTGGTGACAGTTGTATGTAGTGTATTGTTGGTGACAGTTGCATGCAGTGTAGTGGTAGTGACAGGTGTGTAAAGTATGTAGTGGTGGAGACAGGTGTGTAAAGTACATAGTGGTGGAGAAAGGTGTGTAAAGTATGTAGTGGTGGAGACAGGTGTGTAAAGTATGTAGTGATGGAGACAGGTGTGTAAATTATGTAGTGGTGGAGACAGGTGTGTAAAGTATATAGTGGTGGAGACAGGTGTGTAAAGTATGTCGTGGTGGAGACAGTTGTATGCAGTGGAGTGATGGAGACAGGTGTGTAAAGTATGTAGTGGTGGAGACAGGTGTGTAAAGTATATAATGGTGGAGACAAGTGTGTAAAGTGTGTAGTGTTGGAGAGACGCTCCCAAGTCTCCCTCACGTCCAACAAACCCTCATCGCTGTCCTTTGTGCTCGCCAGCTTCACCCTACAGTTCGCCTCATGACCTGCGACAAACCACGTATTTTTCTCTTCCTTCGATGGTGGATACAAGAGCCAACCTGCCTGACCCTAGTGCCACACGTTGGAAAAGTCGGGATCACCTTATTCAGGGCATCAGCGGCAGTGCCTGAGGCCCCTGCAGTAGATGATGGTGGTGAGGGAGAAGGAGGGATGTGTGGTAGTGATGGTGGTTGGGGAAGGGAAGTGTGGTGGTGGTGATGATGATGGAGGGGGAGTGTGGTGGTGATATTGGCTGGTGGGGATGGTGGTATTGGTTGGAGGGGGGGGGGGGTGATGATGATGTTGGAGGTGTGGTGATGATGCTGGTGGTGATGATGGTGGATGCTGTGTGTGTGTGTGTGGCGGACTCCAGCGGCTATAGAGCAAGAGTTTTGCAGCGCCTCCCCCACACACCCCTCTCTCTCTGCCTGCCTCTCTACCTTCCATCTGCTCGTCCATATGCACTAACACCTGTCAAGGGATTAACCTTTTCCCCTCACTATGTCTCTCCCCCTTCGTTGGTAAGTTTTATCATGGTACTTCTACAGTAACAATTCCAGATACATGTACAGTTGACATATTCTGCTGTGAGGTATGGGAGCTGGGAGGTAGCTTTTAGCACTAACTAGAGGATTTCTGTCTACTACACTTCATATATCTCTTTAATAAATGATTAAGAGAGAAAACAATTAATTAATAAGATTATCAAGCATAGTAAAACTTGACTAGAAACTAAATCATATTTCCCTTCAGTTCATATTCACATTATCTATGAATCAAAGGGTTTCCACATGATATCAAAGCAGCTTCTCGCTATTCATTTCATTCACCAAGTTGATGTGTCAATGGGGGTTGTGTCTCTATCTGCTCCTCTCCTTTCATGCACAATCCTATTCCAGTGGTCATCGTATATAGTCATTTCCAAAGTATAATCATATAATATGTCATTTAATATTAGCAACTCAATTACTAACATTACAACGATGATTCCTGGGTCAACATCTTATAACGTCCATACACCCTGTTATATTCTCTAACCGTTATACTGCAATCACCCTTCATAACCCAACAGTAGTGATGTGTTCTGTCCACTAATCTCGGTCAGGGGCGCCATAGCTCTGGGTGTTGTAGTTTCTTCCACCATTACACATTTTTTTAAATATTTTTTTACCATGCGCCACCAATATTCTTAATCACATATAATGCTTTATTGTGTTTATCTTGTGTCCTTTTATGGCCTAAGATGGAAATTAATTATTTCTTATCCTCGGTAGACAGTCTAGATAATTTCTTCTCGAGTTGTTTTCATTTATCAAGGTTTGTCTAATGTCATTCAGGATTTGTAGTTGTTCGTCTTTGAAACATGAACATTCAACTATCACTTCAACAACACAGTTATCATCATCTTACATCTTTACATCAGTGAACAAAAGAACATAACTACTCTCCAACCTTACAGCCTCAAGAACACATTATGATCAGGTCAACACAACTCCCCAGCCCTCCCACCTGACTCACCGTCCCATGTTACGCCCCGGGTAAGATAAGCCACTCATTGTAACCTGCTAAAGGCCTGTTAAAGTAAAAACTAATCTAACCTAACCTTAGAGAGAGAGAGAGAGAGAGAGAGAGAGAGAGAGAGACTATAGAAAAAAATCCTCTCTCAGAATCAAACTATATACCTCAATGACACAACCCAACTCAACACTCGCCCTCACAGTCCCCCTTGCACCTCTTCGTTTCTTGCCTCACCTAAGAAGATTCACTTAACGGATTTTAAGACAGCCGTAATCCCGAGACCATCAATGCTAACGAGACGTATTCCCCGTAATCCGTGCAGTTCCATGTCTTCCCTCTATATCATTTTTAAGGCGAAACAATGATGCTTTTGTTCACTCTCTTCGTTCTCTGCTCTTACTCACCCACTTGGTTGTCTGCGTTTTGTCCCTTTGCTTGAATCTCTTTGCTTTCTTCAGTGATTAAGATCTCCGCGTTTGAGGGATGTCTTTGATGTTATCTCTTATTATATGTCAGACTTTTTCCTGATTATGTAGATTTTAGATTTTGTCACTTTGTTTATTTGTTTGTTTTTTGTCGAATTAAGTGTAGATCATTGACATAAATTTCTACTTTTGTCCAATCAGATCCTGCTGTGGTCCAATTACATCTCTAGTTTTGTTCAATGATGTCCTTGCTTTTGTCCAATCAGATCTCTGGTTTTATCCATTTAAATCTACTTTTTAAATAAAATCCCAATTTTGTCAAAATAAATTTTTGGTTTTGTCGCGCCATACAACAGGTCATCTAGAACACGTCGCCAAGAACATGTCACCTGGAACACGTCACCTAAAACACGTCACCTGGAACATGTCACCTGGAACACGTCACCAAGAACACGTCGCCTGGAACACCTCACCAAAGAACACGTTACTCAGAACAACGTCACCTGGAACACGTCACTTCGAACACGTCACCTAGAACATGTCACCTGGAATACTTCACCTAGAACACGTCGCCTGGAACACGTCACCCAGAACACATTACTTAGAACAACGCCACCTAGAACACGTAACCTAGAACACGTCACCTAGAACACGTCAACTTAGAACACGTCACCAAGAACACGTTACCTAGAACACGTTACCTAGAACACGTTACCGAGAACAGGTCACCTAAAACACGTCACCTAGAACACGTCACCAAGAACAGGTCACCTAGAACACGTCACCTAGAACACGTCACCTTCGCTTGGCATCACCATTTCAGTCATCAATGATATTCTTCTATCATTATCATATCCATTCCATTGATCACCATTATTTCACCTTCACTGTTCACCATTTCATTGTCATTTTACTGTTTTTTTTACTTTTTACACGATTTCACTTCCATCCATCACCATTTCTCATTATTTCTTTACCATTTCACCTCCCTTTTTCTAACAATTTCATTCACCGTTTCAGCCACATATCTGAACTTTCATATTTGTTTCAACTTTATCTACATGTCGCCTGATCATGTATTCATCAAAATGCTTTATTTTATTTTCTTTCTTACTCCTACTTTATCACAATTTCTTATGGTCATCGCTGCCTCATGACAACAACGGGTTATTGATGGTGACTGTCAGCTCACACACTAATAAAAATAGAGAAAAATAAAAGAGAAGAAAAGTATATAATAAAAAAAAGTGACTTGGGAGAGAGAAATCAATGTTTACGTAAAACCTGGAGGGATGTTTCTGAGTTATTAAGCAGAGGGAAGCTCCTGGGTGAGTGTAAGTAAGCGTGGAGATGTTGGAAGGGGAAGTGGGAGGGAATTTGAAGGTAGTCTCGCGTACTAAGGTTATATAACTGGAGGGAAGGAGAGTAGGGGGGAGGGAAAGTTGAAAGGAAAAAGAGATGGATGGAAAGAGGGAGGGAGGGAGGGAGGGAGGTAGGAAAAGAGGGAGGGATGTAGGTAGGAGAGGAGGGAGGGATGTAGGTAGGGAAAGAGAGAAGGAGTGAGGAAGGAGGGAGGGAGGGAGGGACGGGTGTAGGTAGGGAAGGAGAGAGGGTTGGAACATGGAAGGGAGAGGGATGGAAGAAGGGATGAAAAAATGGTAGGAGGGAGGGAGGGAAGGGGAGGGGCTCACACGCTACCACGTTTCAGTGCTCGTTGCTCAGCACAAAATAAAAAAAGCGCCAAGATGATTGTGAGAGGAGGAGTTAACTGATAAGTCCTGGGGAAGGAAGAGGATGAGAGGGGAGGGAGGAGGATGGGAGGGGAGGGATGAGGATGAGAGGGGAAGGAGGAGAATGAGGGGGAGGGAGGAGGATAAGAGGGGAGGGAGGAGAGCAATAAAAATTCACAAACGGCAGGAAAAATATAATAAAACCCAATACACAACTGGATGACTCAGCAGGGTTACGGGAGCATCTAAACATATCGCTCAAACAACAAACAAATTAATAATAAGAAATGACCAATAATTCAGTGATTCCCAGAGTAAACTTTCTGAGCTTTCTGTCACTTAATTGCCTTCCTTCCATCAGAAAATTTTGCCATACTAACCGCGACGAAAGGTCAGGAAGTTTCTCCGACGAGACTGTCCAGAAACGATCTCTTCTGTAGCAACTATGATGGTGTTTGATCACCCAACTTGCATTGCAGTTTGGCATTTTTGTTAGAAATATTGGAACCATTATTCATGAACATTTTGGAACGTCATAAGTCTCTGCCAGATGCGTGCCCCGAAACCTGAGCGAAGTGTACAAGGTCCTCACCAGTACAGAGGGTGAGCCCAGTAGAAACATGCTCATTGCTCAGACCTATGTTTTCCAGCGGAATTTGTGTCGGTCTATTTAATGGTGAGGAGACTAAGATTTCTTCACAGGGATCCTCAAATTATTGTTATTAGCATTATCATATATATATATATATATATATATATATATATATATATATATATATATATATATATATATATATATATATATATGTAATCAGAAAATTTCTATGTAATATTTAGAGACGCAATTACCAATAATGGCGATACCGAGTCTTTCAAGGTCGCCTAAGTGACGGTGGCGTTGCTTGCACAATAGTGAGAGTTTTGAACGTGAATTATGAAATTAAATATCAGTTATTAAATTAAAAGTTACTATAGATCGTTTCCCAGTCTGAAAATGTTACGTAAGTCCTAATTAAGCTGTTAGTTGTGCGGTAAATAAGTCACGGCCAAGATAGAGAGGCCTGAACCCTGCGTTGGCCAGGAGAAACGGTCACGTGATCTGGTCCCTTGGTTACGACATCAGTTAACAAGGTATCTGTAGAGCCCACGCGTCTATACGTCCATACGGTCAGAACGTCCACACGTTCTGAACGAGTCTACTCGGTTTGAGTTGAGCCCACGCGGTTGAGTGAGCAGTTTGAGGGCTGGAGTGAAACCAGCTGTCTGTTGTGCACAACTAACGACGTGGGACCATCGTCTGTTCCCGTTTGACGATCGTTTGGGGTCACCAGATCTCCTCCACCTCGGCTCACAATACCACATATCTTCAAGCAGTTTCGTGAAAACCTTTTATTAACGGAAGCTAGAGCTCCCCTCAACTGAACAAGGTCTGATTGGCCCACTCCCTTCCGTTTTATGGATGTACTGAGTGTAAAATGAGGCTAGGTGAGTGAATGAATGGTCACACACTGAGACCAGGAGTCTAGTGGGCACTTAGAGAAACATTCTCCAAGGTTGTGAAGGGCTTGGTTGTGCCTTAAGAAAAATACGGGTGCATGCGGAACCTATGTGTGAGGTTAAGGAGCATGTTTTCACGGGTATTGGTGGAGTCAATAACTTCTTCATATAGTGATACTATTTTTTCAGTGACTGATATTGTCTTGCTGTGTGTAGTTAATATTTCTTAAATATTTTTGATAGTATTGTTTTCTAATGTTTATGTGCCACTAATTATAATTGATGTTAGATAACGAGGGAACTGTTTTCAGATGAGGTTCCTCCTTTCTATTGTAAGTGATAGTGTGATTTAGTTCCTTGAATGCATTTAATATTTCTTTATAATTTCAATACCATGTATAACTTTTGTTCCCCAGTGTAGTGTTCTTAGCCAGGTTAAGAGGTGTGCATCTGTTGGTGTAACATTATTTTGTTAAGTGCCCTTAAGGCCTATTCATGGTGGAGTTAATAATTTCTTATTTCCTATACCATTTTCTCAGTGATTGATATTATTTTGTTGAAAGCCCTTAAGGCCTGTTCATGTGCGCAAGCAACATTTCTTAATACTTTGAATTTATTTTTGTCTAATGAGGCATTTCCTAAGTTCTAATAATTTCAATATCATGTATAACTTTTATTCCCCAGTGTAGTGTTTTAAGCCAGGTTAAGAGGTGCGCATATGTTGGTGTACCATTATTGATTGTGTCTGTAGTGTTGGAGGGAATAGAGGTGTCTAAATTTTACAGTGCGTCTCATTCACCCCAATCACAGGTGCTATCCTTCCACGGGTCACGGAGAATTCATTTTTTTTTTTTTTAGTAAATTTAACTGTGTTTGTGCTGGTTCGGCTTTTTCTCCAAGGGGCGCTTCCACTGCATTACCATCCATCTAATAAACCCTAAGTCAAGTGAGAATAATTCCCTTTTACCGGTTACACACACACACACACATATATATATATATATATATATATATATATATATATATATATATATATATATATATATATATATATATATATATTTTTTTATGGTGATTAGACCACCCGGGCACAGGTCACTGACCCACATCGGGGCCTGGGGGGGGCGAACATGTAATAATAGTATAGTAATAATAATAATAATGATGATGATGATGATGATGATAATTTTAATATTAATAATATTACGAATAATAATGATTCAAAGTAATTAAAATGTAAAATAAAAAATACACAATTACAAATAACAATAGAATAATAAAAATAATAATAATAACAACTGTAATAATAATAATAATAATAATAATAATGATAATAATAATAATAATAATATTAATCATAATATAATAATAATAATAATAATAATAATAATAAAAATAATAATAATAATAATAGTAATAATAACAATAATAATAATAATAATAATAAAAATAATAATAATAATAATAATAATAATAATAATAATAAAAATAATAATAATAATAAAAATAATAATAATAATAAAAATAATAATAAAAATAATAATAATAATAATAATAATAATATTAATAATAATAATAATAATAATAATAATAAAGAAAAAATCAAAGTGAGAAACAGTATATCTATCTATATACACACACACACACACACACACACACAATTGGGACACCCACGCCAGAGCTGAGGGCCATCTACAACGCCTTTATTCTCCCCAAACTAACGTATGCGTCACCAGCCTGGTCGTCTTCTCTCAACTCCACCCAACAACGTCAGCTAGAGTAGGTACAGAAAAGGGCCTGCAGAATCATGCTCGGCGCAGAATACTCCGGCTACACCAACGCTCTCTCCACCCTGGAAATGCCATCCCTCAGTGACCTCCACCACCAAGCACTGGGAAGGTTTGGCCGTGGACTACTGCACCACCCTCGCCATCGCCACCTCCTGCCACCTGCAGCCCCCCACCCAACTCGCGCAGTCCGCCACTACAACAAAATTCAGCCCATAAGAGCCCGCACCGATAGATATAAGAACAGCACCATCCCATCTATTGTTAATATAATAAACAACTCCTGATTTATGTACTGTACAGTCCTGTAAATGTATTCAATGCATATTATATCATTATGTCTAAATCAAATGTAAGTCTGTATATTTTCAGCCACCGGCTGCAACTCTATTTATAAACCGTTTATTATTATTATTATTTTTATTTTAATTGTGGGTAAATGAGGCACAAATTCAGATGAGCAACCTGGGACTTGGTCACAATTTTTGTGATGCCATATGGCAGCAGGGTCTACCATTAGACAATACATTATACTTCCAATATCTTTCCAGGCGGTAGTACCTCCCTGTTTGGTAATTGCCTACTACTTTCTTTTTTTATTCAGACGGCCTCCAGCCTCCCTCAATAGCCACACCTTCGCCACCATTTTATTACCTTAAAATTAAATATCCTAATACATAAGTAGCTACCCTAGCTGTGTTGAGTTAGCTGAGCCGCAGATCTATGCGACATTCAGTGACTGTTGCCTCATAGTCAATATCTGCAACTGTTGTTGGCTTTGGGACCGATGCTCTCGTTCCCCTGAGGCAGAGCAAGCAGACCTAAGGAGAGAGAAGGACAGTCGACATCTCATCCAGGCTGTAACCTAACTTCTGGGCTGCTGCTTCTGTTCGGATAGCATCTCCGCGAGTCTGGCGTAGAAGCATCTTGCACTTGGTCCCATCCCACCAGAGGTTGTGAACACCAGATGAGTGAAGCTGCCTTGATCAACGTTCTGAATTCTCTCCCAGTATTCCCTTATCTTGTCGTTCTCGTTCCTCCTGTGTGCAGCATCGAGAGCTAACTTACGGTGACAAGCGGCCATGGGATAAAAAATCCTGATGTCGAAGAAGGCTCGCTGTCCCCTCGTCCAGAGTCCTCGAGCACTGACGCCAACACGGGTATCATTGGATGTGTTTGAAGTCCTATGTTGGAAATTCTCACCGTCCAATGGAAGGAGGGTCGGTTCTACCCTGAAATCACGAGAGATTTCCTTCAACATATTTGCTGTGACATCCCTTACTTCGTCATGCCTCTGGCATATGAAGCCCCCTTTCTTGCACACCATAGCGTGGTCGACGTCATAGGAAGAGCCACACATGCATTGGGAGGGTAAACCTTCTTCTGGCCTACCGTACCTTAGAGCAATGGCATCTGTAAATTCTTGTTTATTGAGACTGAAACCATTTGCCTTTCATGGTAACGCAGTTAACCAGTTCGAGGCGCCCACCTCCTGTGCTATAGCTACTTTTTATCTTCAAATTCTCTGGTATTTGCAGCATCAGTTGCTGCAACTCACTTTGGCCGTGCTTTCGTTCTGTCGTAATGGACCGTCGAATCTTGTTTACTTCGCTGGTATCCACCTCACCTGTTGCATTCTGAGCTATTATGTGGTCAGTGAGGGCTGTCGTGAGCTTAACTGAATTTTGATGTTCGGTGGCAGCAATCTCCTCTGTATTGGTCAATCCCATTTCCTCCTAGTCTAGGTGGTAGTGCAGGGAGTGATCTTTCTGCTAGGGTTAAGTGAAGATGTTTCACTAATTTGGGAATGAAATTGACGCTGATAGCTTCTTCCAGAGGGTGGAAGAGGGGTCCGATGTCAGGGATAGTGCGCATTAGGTAGTTCCAACGATGCTTGACTCCGTGGGTGAATGCCACAAAAGCCGCATGTGGCTCTGTGTTAGCAATATCAGACAGAGCTTGGATTTCCCTAACCCACTCATTCACCTTTCCCGTTATGTACTCGGTCTTGAAGTCTGTCGCGCCGATAACTGTGCCTAGGTATCTTTGTCCATCCTTTGTTATTTTGACCTCACTTCCACAGAACACCTCCATTGCCCGTTCATAATGTTCTGGCTTCACAATCAGGAAGGCCTTGCTGGCGTTCGGGTGGTACCCTATTTGTGGGCCTCGTGATGTAACCAGGTCCCACCACTTTTTGATGTCCTCCACTTTTCCTGCTCCTGTAAGATCATGAGCGTACGCCACTTGCTTGACCTCAGTTGTATCAAATTTTATTGTGTGTTGGAGCACGGATAGGCCTATTGCGTACATTGCCATTGCAACAGGGTCCACCTGTGTTGTTCCCTCAGTTGACTTTATGATGGTATCACCTCTTAGAGCCTTGATGTTTACTATATAGAAGTCTGATGGGTTCCTATAGGAGTTTTCAACATACATTGCAAAGTTTGGACACTTGATCTTGATGTTGTGCAGTGTGGCCTTGCGGGTAAGTATGTTGAATGCGTTGGAAGCGTCAACCAGGAGAACTGCCTCACAATCACACTGCCCAAATATCGTTCTCATGGCGTGAATGGCAGCTTCCCCTCCAGCCTGGTGGCGCACAAACTTGCAGGATCCCTGCCGCTGCCCTGACATCATCCTTTACCACCTCCATTATGCATTTTCCGATGATCCGCCTCAGCACTTCCCCCACCCCTATCGGCCTACATCCTGGATTCTTATCCAGGGGAATGCGGCGGCTGGCCGTCAGAGCATGGAGGTGTTGGCAGCACGAGGTTGCTAGCCTTCTTGCAAGGGCGGCAATGGCAGTGCAGAGATCACTTGCTGCGGGGCCAAACTTGTTAGTGCTGAGAATGACTCTCCAACCGTTTGCATCCAAGCCTGAAGGGCCAGCCTACTACCTTAGAGTCAGTACTCTTGAAAATGCTCCAATCAGAGGCACCGGTTGGCAAGATTACAAAATATTAGCTTTTGGGAATCAAGAACTTTTACTGTACTACTTATTGATAACGTGTCGCATAGATTTATAATCACTGGTCACTATTACACTGACTCATCGGCCTCGCTACGTCATGATACGCGCCAAAAACCCCGGGAGGTAACAACGTTTTCATTATTCTGCTTTACAACTGATACAGTCGCCATTGTAGGTCAGAACAGTGAATTATCCAGCCTACAACCTGGACTTAGCTCCAGGTGACAATTATTTATTCTGACATGTGAAGTCTGTACTGCGTGGTTCACAGCTTCAAGACGATGATTCCCAGAAGGCTAACATAACAACACTGGAGAACAACTGAGCTAACAGCGTTGAGATGAACACTGGTGACACTGGAGAACAAGACTGAGAAACTTTTCTTAAATTGGTTCTCCGTAAAGCTAGGAAGTTGTGAGCGTTTCTCGTAACTTCTGTCGACTATAAGGATAATTTGAGCAATCTTGGGTCATCAAACTCGTGTGGTATCGTGTCATCAAATCATATAAGTTCGTCAATCCTCCGGTGATTTAAAAATTATCCAAAGAACTGTTGAGGATGTGAGCAGTTGTCTATAACTTTGTCCTTGATGCGTCAAAAACTGTAGGTAATTTACGTCATTTATTTATTCATGTATATTGATGACAAACAAAGTGTATTACCTCCAGTGACCTGTACTGGGAGTGAAGATACACGTGAAGGAAACTTTACTAAGAAGAGCAGGGGCGTGGGGAGGCAGGTTAACAGTAGCTTAGGAATCAAATTGAAAAAGAAAAATAACAGTTGTCATTGTGCAGTGTCGTAAACTCACAGCACAAGCAAAATTGAATGTAAGTTGTTGGTGAGGAGGTGTCACCCCTGTGTGGAATACATGAATATATCTACCTGAGATAATAAATGGCTGCTGAACTCGTGTCTCTCACCTCTGGGGTGTCGTAGACTCACAACACAAGATGACTTATGATGGAAAATTAAGTTGTTGAGCAGGTGTTGGCCACGTGTGTAGTGTCGTACACTGACAACAAACAACAAGCAAACTCAGGCAAATATCTATGTGAGTTTTTCTCAGATGTGTTTATCATCTACTGGATGTGTTAACCGCACAACACAAACTAAATACGGTACGAGAAAAATGAAAGTGGTTGACAGAGACAGTGAGATGTGACGAGGTGATAGTGATCTTGACGTTAGAAAATATAAAGAAGAGGTTGAGTTGTGGTGATGGTGATGGGGTATGGGTGAGTGGGCAGGACACACACACACACACACTGGCTGGGTTAATCGCATTTAGATCAAAATTTACAGTTCTCTGATCTTTTGGAGAGAGAGAGAGAGAGAGAGAGAGAGAGAGAGAGAGAGAGAGAGAGAGAGAGAGAGAGCAAATACACCTGTCGTTTTCTTTATTACACTGATGGAGTGGATAAATACTGAAACAAATACAGGCAAGTACAGTATATGCATATACGCATTTACCTGCGTGTTGCCTGTGTTACTATATGTTACCAGTGAGTTACTATGTGTTACTTACGTGTTACCTGTGAGTGTTACCTGCGTGTTAGCTGCGTGTTACCTGCGTGCTACCTGTGTATTACCTGCGTGTTACCTGCGTGTTACCTGTGTGTTACCTGCACGTTACCTGCGTGCTACCTGTGTGTTAGCTGCGTGCTACCTACGTGTTACCTGTGTTGTATTTGTATTTTACCTGTACCTGCGTGTTACTTGTTACCAGTGTTGTACCTGCATGTTACCTGTGGGTTGTGAGTGGTTAGTAAAAATAGAAATTCTGGTCACCGTACTACAGAATGGATATAGAATCCTTAGAAAGAATTCAGGGGAGAATGACAAGACTAATCCCGGGCATTAGGAACCTTGAGTACAGAGACAAGTTAAAGCAACTTAATTTGCATTTCCTTGAGAGACGAAGAGTGAGGGGCGATATGATCGAGGTGTGTAAATGGAAGTCAGGGCTAAACAAACGTAATATAACAAAGGTACTCAAACTATCCAACCAGGAGCGAACTCGTAACAATGGTTTTAAATTTGACAAATTTTTATTTAGGCACGAGATAGGTAAACATTGTTTTGGAAATAGACTAGTGGACGAGTGGAACAAGTTACCAAACATCATCATCAACTCGAATACGCTGGATAGCTTCAAACACAGGTTGGATGGATATATGAGCAATAGGGGTTGGGTGTATACGGGACTGCCCAGTATGGGCCAATAGGCCCGCTGCAGTTTCCTCCATTCTTATGTTCTTATGTTTAATGACCCTTGGCACACACGGATCAGTCAGCCCCAGAGTCATGTTGTATAATGAGTGCGATCCTGTTTGTGTGTCTGTAGTGTCGAGATTTATACTATGTGCTGATGCACACACACACACACACACACACACACACATTTAGGAAAGGAATGGAACCAGTGTTAAACAGAGGTGAACAGTGGTGAACAGTGCTTAAGTCAGTGAAAACAACTCAACAGTAACAGTCGTACCCAAGTTAACCTTCACACAGTGAGGTCCCAGGTACCCAGTGATAACGGCCCGTGATAACCAGCGATGTGTTAACCTGTCTACGATAGGAAGGCCTGGGACCAAACCTCACTCATATAACACCATCTGTGAGGGAATTACTACACCACATGTCCCTCATAACACCATATGTGAGGGAATTGCTACACCACGTCAAGTCCCTCATCACACCATCTGTGAGGGAATTACTACACCACGTGAGGCCCCTCATAACACCATCTGTGAAGGAATTACTACACCACGTGAGGCCCCCTCATAAAACCATATGTGAGGGAATTACTACACCACGTCAGGTCCCTCATAACACCATCTGTGAGGGAATTACCACACCACGTCAGGTCCCTAATAACACCATCTGTGAGGGAATTACTACACCACGTGAGGACCCTCATAACACCATCTGTGAGGTAATTACACCACGTGAGGTCCCCCATAACACCATCTGTGAGGGAATTACTACACCACGTGAGGTCCCTCCTAACACCATCTGGGAGGGAGTTACTACACTACGTATTTGCTGTTCAACACGTACAATCCTACAGTAATCTGTATGTTCACTGTACTTTCCTTTACCTTTCTCTAATGAAGGCTTTTGTTAAACTACCAATGTATGTAATAAGTCATTTATGTCCAATGTATATTTTCAGCCTTCGGGCTGCAGAACTTTTTCAATAAACCGTTAATTATTATTATTATTATTATCCTTGACCACCATAGGGTCAAGACCTATTCAGGCGCTGCCCCTGCTGAGCGGCTGCCCCCCTTGGTCCTGTCGGCCCATTCCTGAATTCCCTCTCCCAGACCCATCCTCACCACTGGGATATCTACATAATCAAAAGTGACAATTTTGTTTCGGAAAGAAGTGGGATCAGTGTTGAACAGTGATGAACAGTGCTTAAGCCAGTGAATTCAGCACTAGACAGAACCAGTGAGAGCAGTGACGCACCAGTGAGATAAGCACCCCTGGGAACTGACCACCATCTTCTGACTAGGAGGTGATAATCCGTCCATCCTGGGAACAACAGAGGGCCGGCTATGCACCTGACTACGAGATAACACAACATCACCGAGCAGAGTGAGGTACTGTGACACCACCCAACACTACACGGTGTCCCCATGAGGTCCGGAGCTAATGTGGATTGTTGCTTTGCTAAGTCAAGATTTATTCATACCCTGACCACGTGAGGTCCTTCATATCAATACCCGAGGATGAGTCACTATACCACGTAAACACCACACCACCTAGTGTCTCTATGACCACGTGAGGTACTTCATATCAACACCCGAAGATGAGTTACTACACCCCGTGAGCACCACACCACCCGATGTCTCCATGACCACGTGAGGTCCTTCATATCAACACGCGAGGACGAGTTACTACACCACGTGAGCACCACACCACCCAATGTCTCCATGACCACGTGGGGTCCCTCACGTGGACTTTTTGTGCAAGAGATAGGAAACGTAGGACTAGGGTGTGTTTTCCTGGGGCTGGGAAAGGGCATGTAGCTGAGAGGATAGATAGGGTTTTATCAGGGGAGGGTACCAAGCCAGTAGTGTTTCTTAGTGTAGGAGGTAACGACATAGGAAATGTTAGGAGTGAGGAACTTTTCAAGAGGTATAGGGAGGCGCTGGGGAAGGTTAGAGATAAGGGAGGGATCCCGATAGTATGTGGTGTCTTGCTTAGAAGAAGAGTTGGTGGTGAATGGCTGTACAAGTGTACAGGGCAATTGCTATAAATTGCCGACTGGAAAAACATTGTGCAAGCAATGGTTGGGCGTTCATTGATAACTGGCAACCATTCTATGGCAAAGACTACCTGTACATTCGTGACGGAGTACACTTGTCTCGCGCGGGGGTAAGTGGGAGTAAAATAAAAGCAGGTCCCGGGGAGTAAAACTGGTTACTCAGGACAAGGGGTAAAACAGAACCAGGGAAGGGTAGGTTTAAATGTATACTATACAAACAGTAGGGGCGTTAGAAATAAAATAGACTTGCTGAAAGCGGTTGTATGTACCGAGAATGTAGACATCATAGCAATCACAGAAATTTGGATGAATCTGGCGAGCAAGAACTTTTTATCAGAGTACCACATAGAAAGGTACAACATTTTTCACAAGGACAGGGAAGGTAGGAAGGGGGAGGGGTCGCACTCTTCGTCAAGGATACATTAAAATGTTGTATTAATAATTCAATAAAGGGTGAAATAGAAACCGAGTCTGCATGGGTAGACATTGCGGAAGGAA
The DNA here is from genome assembly GCA_958450375.1 of Homarus gammarus. Classification (NCBI taxonomy): domain Eukaryota; kingdom Metazoa; phylum Arthropoda; class Malacostraca; order Decapoda; family Nephropidae; genus Homarus; species Homarus gammarus. The sequence goes on along the minus strand of CAUDMG010003188.1, from coordinate 13,826 downwards.
GAGAAAAAATAATTATGGGAGTGAGTTAGAGGTCCCCAAGTCTTGGGAAAGAAGCAGCTCAGCCCATATGGCAAGAAATGAGTAGGGCAGCAAAATACAACAACCTGTGCATTATGGAGGATTTCAACTTCAGAAATATTGACTGAGACAACTTTGTAGGTGACTATGAATCTGAAGACTTCCTAGAAGCAGTACAGGACAATTTTTTAAAACAACTAATTGCAGAAACTACTAGAGGTGACAATATATTAGACCTAGTATTAACAAATAAAGAAAATATTATCAGAGATATCACATTAGGGGAAGAACTAGGGAACAGTGATCACAGAGAAATTAGGTTCACCCTAAATTGGGAACAAAAAACAATGACAATATTGTCAGAGTCCCAAGCTTTCGATCGGCGGATTATGGGGAGTTAAGAAGGTACCTAAGTGAGGTCGCCTGGGAACAGTCAGGTCAGTCCCTGATAGGAACGGGTGAGGTCACAGGCGATACAACAATTGATCATGACATAAATGTATTTACTAGTATACTACGTAAAGCACAAGAACAAAATATACCACACAGAAAAATTAGGTCAAATAAGAATGAGCCAAGGTGGATAACCAAAAAACTTAAACATGACATAGGAATAAAGAAAGGAATTTATAAGAAATTAAAGAACATAAGAACATAAGAAAATAAGGAGTCTGCAATAGGCCGGTAGGCCTGTTCATGGCAGCTCCTGTTGAGAGTTACTACCACTCTCTATCATCCATGAATCTATCTAGCCTCCTTTTAAAATTTTCCAGCGTTCCAGCACTTACTACAAAGTTGCTAAGCTTGTTCCACTCGTCCACCACCCTATTTGTGAACCAGTTCCTTCCTATCTCCCTCCTAAACCTAAACTATCCACCTTAAATCCGTTGCTACGAGTCCTATCCTGCTCAGATACTATAAGAACTTTATCTATATTGCCATTATTGATTCCTTTCATCCACTTAAATACTTCTATCATATCTCCCCGCACTCTTCGTCTTTCTAGGGAATGCAACTTTAGTTTCTTTAACCTATCCTCATATGGACGGTTTCTAAGTCCCCGAATCATTTTCGTCATTCTTTTCTGCACCGACTCTAATAAATTGATGTCTTTTCTGTAATAAGGGCACCAGAAATGAACCGCATAATCGTTGTGCTGCCTGACTAGCTCAAGATATAGTTGCAGTAAGACCTCTGCACTCTTATTACTTACACTTCTAGATATATAACCCAATACTCTGTTTGCCTTATTTCGAACATTAACACACTGTTTTCTAGGTCGTAGGTCCGGGCTTACAAGTACCCCTAAGTCTCTTTCATAAGTCGACTTCTCTAGGTTGATGTTGTTAAGGCTGTGTACATTGACAGTATTTGTTCTTCCAATTTTAAGTACGCTGCACTTGCTGGTGTTGAATTTCATTTGCCATTTTTCAGACCACCCCTGCAGTTTATTGAAATCCTCCTGTAGTGCATTTGCATCCTGCCCTGAATTAATCTGCCCCCTATTTTGGTGTCATTCGCAAAGTTGCTTATGTCACTGCTGATCCCAGTATCTTGATCGTTTATGTAGATTATGAACAAGAGTGGGCCCAGTACTGACCCCTGGGGAACCCCACTTGTTACACAGCCCCACTCAGATTTAACACCATCTATGCTGACCTCTGTGTTCTATCGGTGTGCCATGATTTTATCCAATTTAAAACTTGGGAGGGGAGGAGCAGCTCAGAAATAGGTATAATAACATAAGAACATATAACATAAGAAAATAAGGAGTCTGCAATAGGCCGGTTGGCCTGTGCATGGCAGCTCCTGTCGAGAGTTACTACCACCCTCTATCATCCATGAATCTATCCAGCCTCCCTTTGAAACTTTCCAGCGTTCCAGCACTTACTACAAAGTTGCTAAGCTTGTTCCACTCGTCCACCACCCTATTTGTAAACCAGTTCCTTCCTATCTCCCTCCTAAACCTAAACTTATCCAACTTGAATCCGTTGTTCCGAGTCCTATCCTGCTCGGATATTATAAGAACTTTATCTATATCACCTTTATTGATTCCTTTCACCCACTTGAATACTTCTATCATATCTCCCCGCACTCTTCGTCTTTCTAGGGAATGCAAGTTTAGTTTCATTAACCTATCCTGATATGGAAGGTTTCTAGAAGTCCCGGAATCATTTTCGTCATTCTTTGCTGCACCGACTCTAGTGAATTGATATCCATTCTATAATATGGGCACCAGAACTGAACCGCATAATCGAGGTGCGGCCTGACTAGCGCAAGATATAGTTGCAATAATGAACTATAATGCGCTATCTAGGAATGTTAAGAAAAATGTAAGGAAGGGAAAGAGGGACTACGAAATCAGGACGGCAAGAGAATCCAAGGGGAATCCCAAGGGATTTTTACAGGTATATAGGACAAAGGTCAAGGACAAAGTGGGACCTTTAAAGTCAGCTACTTCTTATCAGTTTTCACAGAAGAAATTCACGATGAAATTCCAGAGGTGGAACTGATATTTAGGGAAATGAGGAAGAGAAATTAAAGAATATCACTATCAGAAAATAGGATGTTCTTAAGAAGATAAATAAAGTAAAAAAGACAAAATCCCCAGGGCCGGATGAAATTTTCCCTCGAGTTTTTAAAAAGTGTAAGGAACAAATTAGTGGACCCCTCGTAAATTTATTTACAAAATAATTAGACAAGGGAGCTGTGCCAGACTTGTGGAAACAGGCAAATGTAGTACCCGTGTTCAAAAAGGGTGACAGAGCATCAGCGTCAAATTGCCGGCCGATTAGTTTGACGTCAGTAGTGGGGAAATTTCTTGAATCAATTATAGCAAATAACATACGATCGCATTTAGAGAAAAACAAATTAATCTACGACTCTCAACATGGGTATACAAAGGGAAAATCTTGTCTAGCATATCTGCTGACATCTTTTAGGAGAGTCTTCGAGGTAGTAGATAATATTGAAAATTACGATGTTATTTACTTAGACTTTAACAAAGCGTTTGACAGAGTACCGCATCATGGTATCGAGGGGAAAGTTTTAAATTTGATAAAATAATGAGTCGCCGATGGAACACAGAGGGTCAGCGTAGATGGTGTTAAATCTGAGTGGGGCTCTGTAACCAGTGGGGTTCCCCAGTAGGGTGTGTCATAGGAGGGAAGATCAGCTAAAACTAATGGCCCATCACTTTTTTGGTGGATTTTAGTGTATATAAACAGAAAATAATTTCAGTTTCAATATTTTGCCACCTTTTGCTAGGTAAATTTTAGCGTGAAATTTATCGAAAATCTAACGTACAGCTGCATTAGTGCATTACAATTATATAGTGAACATTGCTTTCTGACTTCATTCTTTAACAACCCAACTAACAATATTTTTTTCTGTTTCAGATTCTGATGCATTTATAAGTTGATAATATTTGCGATGGCTGCTTGTGTCAGGACGAGGAACCAAAAATCCAGCCATCTCAGTCACTATCTTGGGTCTGGGAGAGAGCTCCTGAAGTCGGAGTTGCCTACATTGAGAGATGCTTTGAGATACAGTGTTTTAATCAGGCAAATCAGTGAAAAGAACCAAAGAACTTACACAAACAAAGACATTGCCAGTGATATGACCAAAGCTGTCTTGGCACAGTACACTCTGGCTAACGCTCAGTTCAAGCCTCCAGTCATAACAAGTCAGAGGAAGATTAGTGAGAGACTGCTAGCCAGTTGGGAAAAGGCAAGAGATATCTCTCTTGGGAGAGGAAAACTTGCAGTTAAGGACAGCTTTGCCAAGCAACTGGACCAGTTATTTGACATAATTACTTGCAAGTGCCCAATTGTTCTCTGTCCTGAGTTTTGATGCGGTCGTGACTGTAAATCCGAGGCCCACATCTCCTGTATTTGCAAGCGTGAACTGAAGATTCCTGTGATCGAACTGGCATTTGTCAAAGCACAGAGAGAGAAGACTGGCAGTATAGGGGCTCTCATGATTTCTAGCCAAGATATTCCGGAGTGCAAGAGACAGGAGGCTGCCACAGAGAGACAGAAGAGGAGAAGAGTTGCCGAGGAAAAGAGACTTGAGAAGGCCCAGGGTGAGGTAAAAAAGGCCGATGATTGGAGTCAAGCTGATTCAGAGTTTAATGACTTCCCCATGGCTGATCCGAGTGCTGACCAAGAGAATGGTGACTTTGTCCCTAACCCAGAAAATAATGATCCCAAACCTTCCAGGCATAACATTCGAAATAGGAAAGATATCCCGAGCATAGCTCTGGCCAGCATGCGACACCACACTGGTCTCAGAGAAACTGCAGAGATAGCAACAGCTGCCTGGATTGACGGTGGTGTGATGACACCTGATGATGTTCACCTGGTGATAGATCATAACAAAGTATGGAGAGCTCAGGAGAAACTTGTCAGTAACCTTAGAAGAGGAGTTTGATAAGGGGATAAGAGAAAATGGAATCAATTGTTTGTTCTTTGATGGGAGAAGGGATGACACTAAAGTGTTCATGAAAGTTGGAGATTCTGGCAAGTTGTTCCCTGCCATGGTGAAGGAGGAACACTACTCCTGCTGCAGTGAACCAGGAGGGAAGTATTTGTGGCATTTCACTCCAGAGAAAGATGACATCAGGAAACCAGCTGAGATAGTGGCAGATAACATTGTGAACTGGCTCGGAGAGAGGAACGTAGACCAGATCCTGCAGGCCAAAGGAGGGGACAGTACCAACACTTACACAGGGTGTCAAGGGGGGGTCATACAGTGGATAGAGCGGAAGATTGGGAGGAAGCTGGTCTGGATTGTTTGTGACCTCCACACCAACGAGTTGCCACTCAGACATCTGATCCAGGAGCTGGATGGCAAGACTCTTTCAAACAACAGATGGTCTGGTCCTCTTGGCAAGATGCTGGACTCTGCCACTGAGTTAGAAATAAATCCGAGCTTTGAAAAAATCACATTTGGCCATCCACTCGTTGAGCTTGCACATACTGTCAATGAAGACCTGAGAACTGACCAGTACTATGGTTTCATGATTTGCAGTGCCATCAAAACTGGGGTCATGCCTGATAGACTTGCTTACCTGCAGATAGGTCCAGTCTCACATTCTAGGTGGCTCACAACGGCTCTCAGGTTCTGCAGGATTTGGGTCGCTCATCATAAACTGAAAGGGAACCAGCTTCACAACCTGAGACTTATTGTCCAATTCATCGTGAGTGTCTACTTGCCAAATTGGTTCAACACCAAGGTCAAGTCATCGTTCTCCGAAGGTCCGAGGCATGTTCTCTTCCAGCTTGAGCTCCTGAGGAGTCAGCCAAGGAAGGTTGTTCAGATTGTGGAGAAGACTGTGAGGAGATCTTCCTGGTATGCTCATCCCGAGGCAGTTCTGCAGACAATGCTCTGCAGTAAGGATGAGGAGGAGAGAAGAGTGGCAGTCAAAAAGATCTTGGATATGAGACTTATGAGAGGATCTGGGCATGACGAATCAGTTGGTGACGATTCCTTCAGGGTTAGGAAGACTCCTGAAGTCAATCTAGGTGCCAAGACCCTCACTGATATCATAGATCTGGATAACATCCAGGCTGGCAGTGAGCCCCCTCTTACCTGCAGCCTCACCAATGTTCAAGTCAGAGCTTTCCTGGACAACCCCATGCATGTCCCTGCCTGGCCCTCGCACACGCAGAGTATAGAGCATTGTGTACAGCAAGTGAGCGAGGCCAGCAGTCATGTGTACAGCCAGGAGAGGAGGGAAGGCTACATCCGAGCTCAGGTGGTCAGCAGGGAGATGATGAGTAGAAACAGAAGCAAGAAAGACATGTTCTCTATGGTGTGCAGCAACACCGGGTCGTAGTAGTAAAACCGGTTTTTGCATTTGATGATTTTGTTTTCTAAAGGAATATTAAATTTAGTAAATGTTTCAAGATCATTCGTTTCACTATTCTGGATCATATTCATCCTAATAAATTAACCTGATACATTTACTTTACTTTAAATAAGCTATTTAGTGGTGTTGGTAAAAGGGTGGGAATACTGAATTTTCATAAGATTTCAAGTTAAAATTTACCAAGGAAAAAATGAAAACTTTTCAAATCTGATGATATCGCATGATTCTGCACATTAAGGAGTGACAGTTTGGCAAAAGTTTTCAAAATCTAATTGCTTGGGTTGGATTATTTGTCTATCGGCCACGCTAATTCCGAATATGTTTGAGTTTTTTACATCATTGCATTAGAAGGTTTGTGGATACTTTTGGGTTTGGCATGAAAAATGCGAAAAAACTGTAAATAATAAAGGGACTGGCAATGTGGCACAACCTGTTAAAATCAAGTTATTGAATTGGATTATTCGACTACTGTGTGCACTGGTTCATAATATGCTATTGTTTTACAACTCAATGCGCTACAAATTATGCCGATATTTTTGCTGCAAGTCACCACATACGTATATTTCGAAAACCAGGGCCCAATATTACCAACGGCGTGGATAAATTCCGTGGAATGAATTCAGGACATTCCCGCTCATGGAACATTACCAAACTCCTTATATGTGCCAATGGCAGGCCAATGGCAATATTTACAGAGTTTGTTGAGGCTCCCTGGAGAGGAAAGCCCTGAATTTATTCCACGGAATCTATTCACGCCGTTGGTAATATTCGTCCCAGGACTGATCAACGAATTCAGCCCAAGTAGCTTGACTTGGACAGTTAAGGACAAAATCTCAGTCCGTACTTTCGAATAAAATATTGTTCAATAGGTGGTGATATTGAAGTGCTGAAAGTTGTTTTTTCTGTGTTGTTTTGCAGTTAGTTCAAAGGGCCGCCACCAAGATGGGTCGTCCTAAGATTAGCAACACTCAGCTGTGACAGGGTAACGATAAGGTGTTCGGGGTTCGGATGCCTCTGCCATCTAACAAGTTGCCTCTGAACAAGGAAGTTGGAAGTGCCCTGGTTTATGAAGCAGAAAACGAGAGGTTAAGGAGAAGAACAAATGCTTTTGATTATATGGATGCCACCAACAAGGTGACTGAGAACTTCTCAGTCACCTTGTTGGTGGCATCCATATAATCAAAAGCATTTGTTCTTCTCCTTAACCTCTCGTTTTCTGCTTCATAAACCAGGGCACTTCCAACTTCCTTGTTCAGAGGCAACTTGTTAGATGGCAGAGGCATCCGAACCCCGAACACCTTATCGTTACCCTGGCGCAGCTGAGTGTTGCTAATCTTAGGACGACCCATCTTGGTGGCGGCCCTTTGAACTAACTGCAAAACAACACAGAAAAAACAACTTTCAGCACTTCAATATCACCACCTATTGAACAATATTTTATTCAAAAGTACGGACTGAGATTTTGTCCTTAACTGCCCAAGTCAAGCTACTTGGGCTGAATTCGTTGATCAGTCCTGGGACGAATATTACCAACGGCGTGAATAGATTCCGTGGAATAAATTCAGGGCATTCCCGTCCAGGGAGCCTCAACAAACTCTGTAAATATTGCCATTGGCCTGCCATTGGCACATATACGGAGTTTGGTACTGTTCCATGAGCGGGAATGTCCTGAATTCATTAAACGGAATCTATCCACGCCGTTGGTAATATTGGGCCCTGGTTTTCGAAATATACTTATGTGGTGACTTGCAGCAAAAATATCGGCATAATTTGTAGCGCATTGAGTTGTAAAACAATAGCATATTATGAACCAGTGTACACAGTAGTCGAATAATCCAATTCAATAACTTGATTTTAACAGGTTGTGCCACATTGCCAGTCCCTTTATTATTTACAGTTTTTTCGCGTTTTTCATGCCAAACCCAAAAGTATCCACAAACCTTCTAATGCAATGATGTAAAAAACTCAAACATATTCGGAATTAGCGTGGCCGATAGACAAATAATCCAACCCAAGCAATTAGATTTTGAAAACTTTTGCCAAACTGTCACTCCCTACTGCACATAGAACTACATCATTAATACCATGGGCCGATTTTTCAAACTCAAAAAAAAAAAAATTCGCCTCCGTATGACACACCCTATTCCCCAGGGGTCAGTACTGGGCCCACTCTTGTTCATAATCTACATATACGATCTAGATACTGGGATCAACAGTGACATAAGCAAGTTTGCGGATAACACCAAATCGGGCGGCAGATTAATTCAGGGCAGGATGTAAATGCACTACAGGAGGATTAAAATAAACTGCAGGAGTGGTCAGAAAATGGCAAATGAAATTCAACACCAGCAAGTGGAGCGTACTTAATATTGGAAGAAGAATTACTGCCAATGTATACAGTAGGGTGTGTCAATTTAGGGGGTGAACTGGCTAAATTGAAAATCGAGTAATTTGGTAGCAATTTATTGTAGTCTTTAAGCATGCAGAACAATATTCTGGCATAAATTTTTTTTATAATAAGTCCTACCTACATCAAATGGATTTTTAAATGTACGTATTTGTGAATTTATAACATAACCAGCGTTTGCACACATGTTACTGTTTCAAGTTTCAAATTATTATATTTTATTATCCGTAGTCTATTTGAAAGTAACCAATGCCTTCATACTCTCTTTGCTTTGGTTTCTTGTCATCAGTAGTCTGCTTGCTATTTGTGCTTTGATGTAACCTTCTCGCCTCTCGTGGCTGTAAACATGGCCCGCTGCTTCTGTGACCATTTTCACACATCTCTCCACACTTTGAGTGTGGGAAGGCCACTTCGGCACCTGCATTGGAGTCTCTTTAAGGTTTCTCAATTCTTGGCTAGTTAGACTTGTTGTCAATGGTGGCTCTAAGACTTCCAAACTCAAGTCAACCAATTCTGACAATTTGGTGGCATTGACGTTTATTGGGGGAACTTTTCTTGAATGAAACGAACAGTCTCCCAACTGGTCGTCATCTATTAGCGTTCCTCTAATCTTTAGAATGACTTCTACAGCCTCGGTTCGGAGATTGGTACATTGACTGCAAAGCATTGCTTGCAAAACTGCTTCTGATCGAGCATACCAAGCAGACCTTCTTGCCACAGGTAACACGATGTCCCTCACTACCTTCCTCTGTGTTCTTACTAGCTGCAATTGAAACAAAAGGTGATTGGGCCCATCCACCCACATAGGATTAAGTTTCACACTAAACCACTGGGGAAGATAAACTCCAATAATAAATTCAACAATTAACCTCAAATTCTTCAGCACTTTGCCCTTCAATTCGTGTTTGGAAATCCAAATCCTGCAGAAACGACGAGCTGTAGTTAACCAACGGCTGTGACTGACAGGTCCAATCTCCAAGAGAGCCAATGACTGAGGCACTTCTCCTGATCTTATTGCTTGGGCAATACGATAAGCATAGGATTGATCTGTGCTGAGATCTTTGATGACTCCTTCAGACAACGCCGGAAGGGGAGGGCCAACTTCGACCTTTGGAAAGGTTGTATTTATTTCTAGTTGTGTTGCTTCATCCAGCATGATGCCAAGGGGACCTGACCACTTGTTGTTGCTCTTTGTAGGACCATCAAGTTCCTGGATGAGATGACGAAGAGGTAGCTCGCCTGTATGTAAATCACATACAATCCAAACAAGTCTTCTTCCTAGTTTTTTCTCTAAATGCGTCATTACACCCCCCTGCCATCCGGTGTTCACTGCAGTTGAATCTCCACCAACAGCCTGCAGTGAACTGCCAAGTCCTCTCTCCTGAACCCAACATAAAATATGATCAGCAATGACCTCTGCATGTTTCTTCCCTTCTACTTCAGTTTCGGGAGCAAAGTGAAACAAAAACCGACCACCAGGCTCAGAACAGACAGAGTAGTGTTCTTCTTTGATGAGACCTGGAAACTTTCTGTTCACTCCCTCTACTTCTAGCAAAACTTTTGTGTCATCTATTCTTCCATCAAACAAAAGACAGGAGAGCCCTCCCTCGCTTAAATCTTTTTCATGCTGATCAGATATTTCCTTCATTATTTTTTCTTGTGCTCTTCTAATTTTATTATGATCTATCACCAAAGATACATCCTCTCGGCTGATGAGGCCTGCATCTATCCAAGCGGCAGTTGCAATTTCTGCAGCCTCACGAAGTCCAGCATGGTGGCGAATACTAGCTAAAGCAATGTTTGAAATATTTCTTGTGTTGTATTTCATTTTCTTTGGTAAAGGTTCAGATGGCTCTTTGGAACTATCATCTGATGTTGCTTCCTGTTCATCAGAAGAACTATCAAAGAAGTGATAAACATCTTGACACAGCTCTTCCTCTCTTTGGATGGCTTCTTCACTCTTCATTTTCATCTTTTGTTCCCTCTCTCGGATTTGTTCTCTCTTCTTGGCATTAGCAATCTGCTTCTTTGTTTCTGAATAATCTATTGAACCCATTTGCATACTTCCTTGGCCTTCTGCCTTTGTCCTCTGTGCCTTTATAAATTCAAGCTCTAAAACAGGGATCTTCTTTTCACGAGGACAACCACAATCAATGTGGGAATTATTTTCTCTCTTACCTGAGTGAGAACAGTTGGATTCAGAACATAATTGTATGGAGCACTTGCAGGTCAAAATGTCAAACAGAGTATCAAGTGTGTGCAGAAATTCATTTTTCCTGGCCAAGTTTCCTTTACCAAGTGATGTTTCAACTGCTTTGTGCCATAATTTCGTTAGTTTTAGCTCAATAGTTCGACACTGATTAATCACAGGTGGTTTGAATAGTGCATTAGCTTTTGTCCATTGATGCAGAAGAGGGACTATCATGTCATTTATGAGTTCTTTATCTGTATAGTTCCTTCTGTCCTTTGCATTTTTTTCTCGAAGGAGTAACCCTAATCTTAGCATGCCTCTCACTGTTGGAAGTTCTGATACAGGAAGCTCCTTCCCTTTACCAACTAGCAGGCTCAAGTGGGTTGACAACTGACTTCTTGTCTTCAATTTTGACATCTTCACACTATCTGACAAATAGAAAAATATTTCAATGTTTCATAATTCAATTGTTGTTTCAAAAAATATCAATTTGTTTATCAAAAATGCTGTAACAGAAATAACATAATAATTTCTTAGAACATAATGTTTTATACAATGATATAAGTAACTGCGACAATCAATATGCCCTACTTACAATAATCAAAATGTAGAATTCGTCTGGTAGAGTAGGTGCAAGTGCAATGAGAGCAAACCACCGTCTATGATATCTAGAAGGAGAGTGAGCCGGGCGCCTTATCCTCACGCTTGGTACAAGTCAAAACAAGAATTAAATTGTCCCACACGGAGAGCCTGTTCATGTTCATGTTCTGACATGCATATTGTACACAAGCTATAGAACCATAAAATACTCCATAATCCATATGCTTACATGAGATTAGTTAATATCAAGTGAATAATTCTAATCAAGTCTCATTAATTTGTTGAAATACTGATATTTGAAACTTTAAGGTATAATTGATGTAGGTGAGGGTTATTTCAATTCATTTTTGTTTGCTAATCTCAAGTTTAGACATAAAGAGGCACAATATTTTGACTACCAAATTTGATTTTTAGCATGTTGACAAAATTGACACACCCTAGTATACAGCCTTAACAACATCAACCTAGAAAAGTCGACTTGTGAAAGAGACCTAGGGGTACTTGTAAGCCCGGACCTACGGCCTAGAAAACAGTGGGTTAATGTTCGAAATAAGGCAAACAGAGTATTAGGTTTTATATCTAGAAGCGTAAGTAATAAGAGTGTAGAGGTCTTATTGCAACTATATCTTGCGCTAGTCAGGCCGCACCTCGATTATGCGGTTCAGTTCTGCTGCCCCTAATATAGAATGAATACCAATTCACTGGAGTCGGTGCAGCGAAGAATGACGAAAATGATTCCGGGATTTAGAAACCTTCCAAATCATGATAGGTTAAAGAAACTAAAGTTGCATTCCCTAGAAAGACGAAGAGTGCGGGGAGATATGATTTAAGTGGATGAAAGGAATCAATAAAGGAGATATTGATGAAGTTCTTACAGTATCCGAGCAGGATAAGACTCGTAGCAACGGATTTAAGTTGGATAAGTTTAGGTTTAGGAGGGAGATAGGAAGGAACTGGTTCACAAATAGGGTGGTGGACGAGTGGAACAAACTTAGCAACTTTGTAGTAAGTGCTAGAACGCTGGAAAGTTTTAAAAGGAGGCTAGATAGATTCATGGATGATAGAGAGTGGTAGTAACTCTCGACAGGAGCTGCCATGCACAGGCCAATCGCCTATTGCAGACTTCTTATTTTCGTATGTTCTTATGTTCTTATATCAACACCCGAGGACGCTTTACTACACCATGTGAACACCTCACCACCTGGTGTCTCAGGCCCGGGCCATCAACTGTAAACTATAATAATATGTAGGCTCAATCATTGTTTCTTCTTCTTTCAGTTATGAAAGCTTTTGTTAAACGATCCACCCACCCAATGTCTTTGTATGTAATAAATCATTTTTGTCCAATGTATATTTTCATCCTTCGGGCTGCCGCACTTTTTCAATAAACCTTTAATTATTATTTTTATTATTATTATTATTATTAATATTATTATTATCTATCTATAGAAAACAAAGAAGTCTGTCTGTTTGTTTGTGCGCGTGTGTGTTTTTGTTTGTGTGTCCGCACGAGAATCTCGTACACTACTTTACCGATCTGTAGTGATGATGGATGGTGTTATATGTAGTGATGATGGATGGTGTTATATGTAGTGATGATGGATGGTGTTATATGTAGTGATGATGGATGGTGTTATATGTAGTGATGATGGATGGTATTATATGTAGTGATGATGGATGATGTTATATGTAGTGATGATGGTTGGTGTTATATGTAGTGATGATGGATGGTGTTATATGTAGTGATGATGGATGATGTTATATGTAGTGTTGATGGGTGGTGTTATATGTAGTGATGATGGATGATGTTATATGTAGTGATGATGGATGTTGTTATATTTAGTGATGATGGATGGTGTTATATGAAGTGATGATGGATGATGTTATATGTAGTGATGATGGTTGGTGTTATATGTAGTGATGATGGATGGTGTTGTATGTAGTGATGATGGATGATGTTATATGTAGTGATGATGGATGTTGTTATATGTAGTGATGATGGATGGTGTTTTATGTAGTGATGATGGATGGTGATATATGTAGTGATGATGGGTGGTGTTATATGTAGTGATGATGGATGATGTTATATGTAGTGATGATGGATGTTGTTATATGTAGTGATGATGGATGTTGTTATATGTAGTGATGATGGATGGTGTTATATGTAGTGATGATATATGGTGTTATATGTAGTGTTGATGGGTGGTGTTATATGTAGTGATGATGGATGATGTTATATGTAGTGATGATGGATGTTGTTATATGTAGTGATGATGAATGATGTTATATGTAGTGATGATGGATGTTGTTATATGTAGTGATGATGGATGGTGTTATGTGTAGTGATGATGGGTGGTGTTATATGTTGTGATGATGGATGTTGTTATATGTAGTGATGATGGATGGTGTTATATGTAGTGATGATGTGTGGTGTTATATGTAGTGATGATGGATGATGTTATATGTAGTGTTGATGGATGTTGTTATATGTAGTGATGATGGATGGTGTTATATGTAGTGATGATGGATGTTGGTATATGTAGTGATGATGGATGGTGTTATATGTACTGATGATGGATGATGTTATATGTAGTGATGATGGATGATGTTATATGTAGTGATGATGGTTGGTGTTTTATGTAGTGATGATGGATGTTGTTATATGTAGTGATGATGGTTGGTGTTATATGTAGTGATGATGGATGGTGTTATATGTAGTGATGATGGATGTTGTTATA